>VZTZ01027337.1:1950161-1977914 GCA_013400955.1 Drymodes brunneopygia
AAAAGCCAAAGTTCTTAATTTAGGCGGGGGGGAAAGAATCATACCATAAAAGTTTATGAGGGAAGAGCAAATGAAGGGGCTGCTCTGGAGAACATATGTTCCTTCTGCAGAGACACCCCAGCTGACACCAACAGAGCACCGGCTGCTCCCAGGCTTATCTTAGCTCCTGTTGACTCAGTTCCAGGCAGAGAGGAAACCTTAGCACCATCACGCTGCAGTTTAACTCTGCAGTGGGGTTGGGATCATTAAGAATCTCTCCCTGCTTCCCGATACACTGAAAGCACGGACTTAAAAATGCTTGGATATTTTAAAAGCAGAATTCCTTGCACTGCTGGCAACTTCAGGAGCTTAGAGCATTAAGAATAACTATATGGGCCTGAAAAGAACAAGTTTAATCTAGAAAACCTAGCTAGAGATTAAGTTAAGGCTAGAGTTAACTAAAACCATAATTCTGTTGAAAAAAGGGGGAAAAAAGGCACGGTTTTATGCAGATTTTTAAATTGCCTTACTAAACCTATGTCAGAAGATACCACAGCTCCTAATGTGAACTGTATTGCTGCAGTAGCAGAAAATGTTGTGTGGTCACTCAGGTCTCCAGGAGAACTATCCCATGGCCATAAACATGCAGGACTGATCCCCAGGGCTGATTGTGGGGAGTGGACAAGCAGGTAAGGTGGGTCATTTCTAAACCACAGGGTAACTTTCACCAAGAGGTTTTGTTAACTAACACCACCTTCATTAGTGGAAACAACATACTCAGGAAAAGGGAGTACAGGACACTTGAACAAGAACTCATTGATCCAAAAGCCTCAGTTAAAAGGTTTTTCAAGTGCTGTGAATAGGGCATGGATACCCATGGCCTGTGGTAAAACAGAAAACCTATTGGTATCAGGGAGGCCCAGGCATTTTTCTGAAACCTTTATGCTCTCTTGGAGATGTCCCAGCCCCCTGCCCTATCCCAGTCATGGGGATGATGCCTGGCCAATGGAGCACCCCAAAAATGAGAACAGGCATTGCCTGTGCAGGATTGGGATGGTCTGGGGCTACACCAAACTATTTCCCATGTGACCCCTTGGAGCCCATGCTTGATGCAATATTTTTCATGTGCTTGTAAATGCTCCTCAGCCAGCTACTTCCAGCTGTGGGTTGTGTCCATCTCTTGGGAGAGAAGGAGGACTTCCGTGCTACTTTGCAAATGTTATCCCACTGTCCTTGCCATAGGAGGGAGGGGAAAATAATGCCTCTAACTGCCCTTCCTCCCAAAATACAGCTGTCTAAAACCCTCCTTAGGCAGAGGCTCAGCACGGAAAATTTTAGCCCCAGAGGTGAATGTCTCGGAAGGTTATGGGGAAATGAAAACAAACGGGATTGAATAGAAACTGACTTGTGACCTCAGTGCCAGTGGTTGCTACTAGAGCCCAGAGCAGGGATTGCTTGTGACAGGTTGAAAGCAATCTTCCTCACACCACTCAGAAAGATTAATCAAAGACCTTGGAAATTTTGATTTATAGATCATATGTTCCTAACAAGGATGTATTTATTATTACACATCAGAAAACATCCACAGAAATGAGACATTGCTAAACTAGAGCTGTCAGATATTTATTTTTGCAGTCAATAGAGGTAATGTTAATAAACTATCCAAAGGCAGCCTTCAAAAGCAAAAAAAAATAAAGTCCAAATTGGTTTAAATGAATGAATTCATAGTAATCACAGCTGAAATACCAAGTGATCAATCTCTGTCTCCACTGCCTTCCAGTCCTGAATATTTAATTAGCAGAAGATGAAACACAGTGCGAAGGTTAGGGTGTCTGCTGTGAAGGTAAACCTGGAGCCAGCCCACTCCCATGAAAGAGGCACTTGGCTCTCTGCTCTGGGCCTCCTGCTGGGTAAACAGCAGTCGTCAGTGCCAACACAGTTCCTTTCTCAAGCCTTTGGATCTTGGAAATACAGAGATAGTCGAGGTGGGAAGGGGCTGTGCTCAGGCTCAGACGAGGTTGCTCAAGACCATGTCTGGCTGAGGTTTGAGGGTTCCAGGCAGGAACATGCTACAGCCTCTCTGGGCTTCCATGCCCATGTTTGAGTACTACAGGGAAAAAAGATTTCCTTCCTCTGGCTGCTGACTCTGTCCCCTTTTCTATGCCTCAAGAAGAGTGGGGATGCTCCTGACAGTACAAAAGGAAGCAGCAAGCAAAATCACCTCCCTTCGTCTTTCTGTCCTCCAACTGAGAGTGAAGCAAACAGGGGGTAGATTTAGATCATATAAAAGGAAGACATTTCAGAGGGCAGTTGTGGATGCACCATCCCTGGAAGTGTTCAATGTCAGGTTGGACAGGGCTTCGAGCAACCTGGCCTAGAGCAAGGTGTCCATGCCCACGTCAGAGGATTTGGAACTGGATGCTCTTTAGGGTCCCTTCTAACCAAAACCATTCTGTGCTTCTGTGATTCTCTTATTTTGGGCAGATAATCTTGAGGAAGGGGAAAAAATGAGGACACTTAATCATTGATGGGACATGTCATGCAGGACTGCTGCTCTGCCAGCCTGGAGCTTGCTTTCAGGCCCCTGAGAACATGCAGGAAATTATTAGTGATTACCTAGTAATTATTTTAATTGCATATTAAATCTGTCCTGTGTTGTATGAACTGCATTAACAGCATTAAGTAGCAGCGTGTGAAGTATAAGCAGTAATACTCAGCAGTAAGAAATTCTGCTTTCTCCTCTGCTTTCCTCTCTCTTTCCAGGGAGGTGGTAAAGAAGGAAGCCACTCATGGAGGCTGAAAGTAGGAAAAGAGAATATGTGTTGCCCCAGAACTGTGCACTTGCAGCTTTATGGCCCCAGTATTGGCAGTGTGAGTCATTTCATGCATTTTGGAGGGAAGTGATACTTTTAGGCTTTGTATTTCTGTTTTATAGGCCATGAAATACTTTCTGAAATGTTTCACCCTCGACAGGTTTATGGGCAAATAGATATCTTTCTTTCATATTTAGTCATGTTCATGCACAAATTACCTAATTCCAGTCACACTAACACTGGCATTACACCCTTGCATTGCTCTCTGGGTTTGAATATTTATCTACTCCAGTTTGTACTGTACAGGGAGCTGCAAAGAACTGCCCTTCTCCAAAGAACTGCCCTTCTCCAGCCCCTCATGGCAGAAGTTGCTGCCTTCAGCAAGGCTCACTTATATCCAGGAGAATCTGAAGGACAACCCCTTCCACTGGGAGACCAATGAGGGGCATCACCATTGTCACCCCTGGACTCCTCTCCTGACCCTGCAGGTCACTGAGAGCCCTGGAAAGTCAATGGACCACACGAGGCTGACAGCAGCAGGCAGAAAACCTGAATCTCTTCATCAGGGCGACAGGATCTGGAATGAGGGGCCCTGCAGAAAGCAATGGGCAGTTTTTCCAGCACAGGCATGGGCCAGGTTTTCTGCTTCTGCACTGCCTTCCAGGAGCCAGAGGTGCAAGAGAGTCTGGCCGGATGGCAGCATAAGAGGGACACCACTGGCACACTGAGGAAAGCAAGACTGGAAAATGTGAGGGATGAGGACCATCTCTGCTGGGGCTCCACAGAGGTGCCAGCCCCTCTGACTGTGAGCATCCCTGGCTTTGTCAAGCTAGTATGGAGCTAGTGGATAATGGTGGCTTTGGATCAAAATGCATTTTCCCAGTGAAAGCAATTTTGCTGAATTTAGACTCTTTAATTTCAGCAATACTCATCAGAGGCTCTTCATCCTGATTACAATGTTCGTCTCCAAAAGCACTATTTCCACAGAAGTGCTGATTAATGTTATCACACCAACAAGGTTTCAGAAATGAAAACACTCTGGAGAAAAGTTGTCAAAATCCCATCACCTCAACATGACTGCAGATGCAAGGGAGCCCCTGAGCTACAGGATGGGAACTCCTTCCTAATCCCAGAGGGCCAAAAATTATCTCTGTGATTCCCAGGATGACAGACACCTTCAGGCATAATTCTGTGACCAAGCTTTCTTGAGATAAAGCACTCCTTTTATCCTGGCAGCTCCACTGGCCTGGATGAGTGGATGGTCATGGTTTCACAGCAGGGGAAGAAATCAAAAGATGGGATCTCCTTTCTATTCAGAACAAAGGCATTTCAGGCCATAAGCAAACTGTAGAGATGAGAAATTTCGGAAATTCACAATATTCAACCATTCAGGGCTCCAAAATCCCCTTTGGCTGCAGGACGACTGGCAAAGCCATGCCAGTGACATTCAGTCATGGCTGAACCACACCTTCCTCTGGGTGGTTTGCTGTGACTGGAAGTGTGAAACTCCATTCTTTCTGCCTTTCCCTTGCCTTCATCCATCATAAGACTGTGAACATTTTGAAACCTTCAACTGTTGTGTTACTACACTTCTGTCATGTTTGCTTCTGTTTTCTGGGACAGGTGCTGTTTCTTTTTTGCCGTAGCAGTTTTGCCATGTGCTTCACTGGTGAGAAAAATAACTGATTTTCCTCACTGCATTGTAGCTGTACCCAGAACCCAGTAGAATTAGACACTTCTGTTGTAAGTGCCTCCATACCTCCAGTGACAGACAGAAGTCAACCCCTCAATGCAAAGGGACACAACAGCAGAAAACAAAGTCACACCATTTCTGCTTTCTGCAGGAATGAATCAGAACAGAGAAAGATCAAACCCAGTGTCTGCTTGCAGACTAAGGTTCCAGATGCTAATGCACCAGGCAGCTGTGAAGAAATGGGGTGGCTTCCATAGGAAACCCTCTCCCTGCACTGTCCTTGTGTGCTGGCTGCATAAAGCAACTGGACTGCAGGTTGGGCCTCGGCCTGAGGCTATGAGCTAGGCAGGGTTTGTAGGCAGGGGCAGTGCATTGGACTAAGCCAGCAATTCAGCAGGAAAGCCATGCAGAGCAAAACCTTCACCTTTCCACTTTTTGCAGGTTGAGAATGATTTTTTTTAATTACCCAGAGTCATACAAATTAGACAAATTAGAGAGATGGGCAATCACCAATCATATGAAGTTCAATAAGGGCAAGTGTCAGATTCTGTACCTGGGATGGGGCAGTCATGGTTGTGTGCACAGACTGGGCAATGAGAGGCTGGAGAGCAGTGGTGTGGAAAGGGACCTGGGGATCCTGGTTGATGACAAGTTGAACATGAGGCAGCAGTGCCCTGGCAGCCAGGAGGGTCACCCATGCCCTGGGGGCATCAGGCACAGCATCACCAGCCAGGCAAGGGAGGGGATTGTCCTGCTCTGCTCTGCCCTGGGGCAGCCTCACCTCCAGTGCTGGCGGCAGTTTTGGGCACCACAATATAAAAAAGAAATTAATCTATTAGAGAGTGTCCAAGTGAGGGCCACAAGAATGGTGAAAGATCTGGAGGGAAAGCCCTATGAGGAGTGGCTGAGGTCACTTGGTCTGTTCAGCCTGGAGGAGACTGAGGGGAGACCTCAGTGGGGTCTTCAACATCCCCACTGGAGCGAGTGGAGAGGCAGGTACCAATTTCTCTCTGTTGACCAGTGCCAGGACTTGAGGAAAAAGCATGAAACTGAGTCAGGGGAGGTTTAGGTTGGATATCAGAAACAGGTTTTTCACCCAGGGGGTGGTTGGGCACAGGAACAGGCTTCCCAGGGAAATGGTCACAGCACCAAGCCTGACAGAGTTCAAGAAATGTTTGTACACCCTCAGGCACATGGAGTGACTCTTGGGATGTCCTGTGCAGGGCCAGGAGTTGGACTCAATGACCCTGGTGGCTCCCTTCCAACTCAGCATATTCTATGACTCTCTGGTTCTATGAATTTAGGAGACAACACACAGGAGCATGAGGGAGGAGGAAGGCAAAGAAGGGGCCTCACTTGGACCACAACGGTGGTTAGGGAAGAAAATAAAAGTGTGGTGACTCTCCGAGGTCCCTCAGGGGCAGCTGGACAAGATTCCTGTGCACTGTAAAAACAGCAACTCCTGTTTGCCAAGATCCACTGCAGGTATGAATTTTTGCTCCTAGGCTCATCTTTTGATGGCATGTTTGGAGATCTCCCTTGATGATCACGATGAGAAAATGAGAAACAAAGGGACTGTTTAATGCAGAATGTTCCCTCGCTGGTAACCAAGTGTGCTGTCCTTTACAGACTGTTTGTCTCTGTTTGTGCTATTGTACCAGGGTTTCTTGGCTTGCCTTGCATAGTTTCCGTGGTGCGTTGGGTTCTTTTGAAGCAGATTGTGTTACATAAAGCAGCTCGTTTTAATGGCGTATGAACTGTGCCACCGTCTCCCTGCCCTCTGCTCGGGGCGCACGGCAGCTATGTGATATGTAAGGGAGATGATGCTCCTGCCACGACCAGCTCCGTGCAGCCTCAGAGGGCTTTTATCAGGCAAATGACCGTGCTATCAGCACCGGGCCTGATCCTGATCAGGTGTAAATGGCCACAGCCCCAGAATGTTCTAGGCAAAGAAATTTTAAAAAAATAAAATAAAAGGAATAAGTCGGGAGGATTTTTTTCTTCTTTCTTGGCAACCAGCAGTTCATTTTTTTTCCAGCTGTGGTTTTTGAGTTTTAGATGACAACTCAAATATTTTCACTGAAAGCAAAACTCTCAGGGAAACCCTCTGTATCTTTTACTTTTTTTTTTTCCAAAGGCAAAACTTTCAACAAAATTATTGAGCACATCCAGTGTTAAAACATCATCTGGATCCTCTGCTTGCTTCTCCTGGCTGGGAGTTTGGCCTGCTGAGACCTGAGGTTTCTGGCAGAGAATTTCAAAATTGTCATTTCTCTGATGTTTTAAATAAATGTAGGCAGCTGTCTGAGCCATACATCTACCCTAGCCAAAATATTGTTCATTCCAAGTGGATTTGCTCCATTATAAGTTGCCTACAAATAATTTTTAAAAGTGACAGTGTTTCTTAAATTATCTTAGCTCTTTAAATATTGAAATGCATCAAATATTAATGCCTGGCAATTCAGAGTATCCTTAGTCCTGGTTCCTGCAATATCCTGACCAGGATTAGAGCCACGTTCTGCCAGCTCTGGCATCTGAAGAGGTGGTCCTAGCTAAGGGAAGGGTCATGACCACCACCCCCACGAGCTAGTGCCCAGCCCCAGGGGTGCTCTTTGGAAGAGGGAGCAGTGGATGGCCAAAGAGCTGGGCTGGTTTCAGCAGGAGTGAAGCCAAGGATTTAGCAGGCACAAGCAGAGCCAGGAGCCACCATGGACTGGTGCAGGCACTACCCAAACATGCTGCTGGTGGCACGTCTGGTTCCCAAGTTCAGCACTGCAGGTCTGGAGTGAGCTGGTACCACCAGATCCATGCTCGTGGGCTTTTCACTTCCAGTTTGGCCATAGAACCCTCAAAGTTACATGCAAATTGAAGTCCATGTAGCTGTTTCTGAATTTATTAATATCACAGTGCTGTGATCCTCATCTCTTCAGCTGCAGAGGCAGCTCTGTCAGAAGACAAGGAAGTGTGTGATAAAAAAAAGCACTGCATACAGATTTGGCATGCCACGGATGGAAAAGCTACACCTGTAGAAGCCCAAGTTCAGATGAACACAGATAATATCAGAGCAGCTCATCCTTTTCTCCCAGCAGAAATCCCAGAACAAAGTTCAAGTCTTCTCTCTCATAAGCCGAGGAGAAGGTGTGACTCAGGTGCCTGAAGGATCTCATTTGGGAATGTTGATATACCATCCTGCATGCATGTTCCCAGGCTGCTGTCCAGTGGAAGGGAGCTGGGGAGATGAGACAGGCTCCCTGACTTCTGTATTTACAACTCCCATCCAGGAAACAGGAATTTTCACAACTTGTCCATCAGCATTTTTTCTGCATGGCACGGTGCCCCCAGCTCCAATCTTTAGCAGTGCCACAAGGCTGGCAGCCAAGCAGGTAAATTGTCAGGGGATCAGCAAGAGGGTTTTGATGGATTCCCTCTTTCCTTACTCCCACCCCACCTCAGCTCATCCTGTGGCATTTGAGGCTCAGCAAAATCAACATGTTCTTCTGGAACATTTCAACTTTGACTAATCAGGAGAGTTTCTGACAGAAAAATGTTCCACTGGAAAATTTTTGACCAGCACTAATTAGCATTTTTTCTATTAGCTTTGTCCTGAAGGCACAGTAATTTATGCCTTGGTGAAATAAACAATCACTAAGAATTGGACACTCCCCAGGTTCAAGGCATATTTGCTTACCCTAAACAGAAAAAGTCTTATTCGTTTGCAAAGCTTTACATACTTAACACAAGGAAAGAATGACTGCCTGACTTTCTTGTACTTTACCTGGGCACTGGCCCAACTGCATTTTAATCATTTTGCTTTAAAAAAAAAACCAGGGGGGAAGTAGAGGATTTTCACTTGCAGAGCAGTAAGGTTCAAGCAACACTGGAGACAAGCCACGGATGTGGAATGAGAGCTGAGCCACACTAAAAGAGCTTGAAGGTAGTCACAAGAAACAAGAGGAAGAGAGAAAATGTTGCAGGTGCCCTTGGAGTTCAGATTTCCTTGCTATTGCTCTACAATATGGTTATATCCTAAACTGAATTTCTCACTGAACCACAGGATAATTAAGGTTGTGAGGGACCTCTGGAGGTCCAGCCCCTGCTCAGAGCTGGGCTGGCTTCCACATTAGATCAGGTTGCTCAGAGCTGTGTCCAGCTCTCCCAGCGCATAATGCTACATAAATACACCTGAGCAACACATCTGAACGTGTTGAAGCCTGCCCATCCATCCTTTCTCCCTGGAAAACCTTCATTTTGCAACCCTGTACAAGCCAAATGCAGAATGACAAGTCCCTGGCGGCCTTCGGGAAGCGGCTGCGAATGCTGGGCAGATGGTGCAGCTTTTGCTGCAGTGAGAATACAGCTACAGGGTCTCCCAGGAAAGCAGGCAGCTATATTTAAATCACTCTTACGAAATCCACATTGATATTCATAAAAGACACTTCAACACCTCTTTGGTGGCTCGAAACTGCAGCACACAGCATGGGGAAGAGCACCCATGCTTCTGAGGACCAAGGCCCAGGTTCATTTTGTGGCTACAGCATTGATAGTGGCAGGCAGAGAGGACAGATAGCAAAAAAAAAGCACAGCCTCCTGGAGAATCAGCACCTAAATGCTGTGGGAGAGCCTGGGAAGGATTTTCCCTGGAAGGTGTAGAGCTCTGGGAGGGGAGTCAGGTGTTGGGGAGATCCCCAGGGGGAACCAGGCTTCAGCAGGGAAGCCCCACCACCCTCACCTGGCAGAGACCCAGGTCCTGATCCCAGCCCTGCATTCACCAGCACTCCTGCAAGTTCAGCTGGTGCCTGGCAGAGCTGCTGATGTCCCCTGCATGTCTCACCACCAAAGAAGGACTTTATCCTCCTGTTCTGCTTGTTTTGGGGAGGAGGAGAGAAGTCAGTGGGCACGAAGGTCAAAGGTGCTTTATTTCCATCTCCCTGTGGCCCACTCAGTGCTTGGCAACACTGCTGTCTGCTCTTTCTTTTGCTTTAGGAAAATGCCTTTCACCTTATCAGCACCCTGATACAAACTTCACCTCTCCCAGCAAGGAAGAATGGAAAAACCTCTCGACGGAAAATCTGAGAAGCCCTTTGGCTGCTGTCTGTGGGGAGCAGAGTTGAAAGAGTGTGGTGTCACCCATCTAGAGGGTGACACATGGCCACTGTGCCAAAAGGCAGATCAAAGCCAGAAAACAGCCTACTCCCTTGTCCTTGTAGCTACTGAAATTCTGAGTGCAGCTTTGTCATGTTATTCTCAAAGCCACCTAGGTTTTTCTTTGGCACTGAAAACCACAGATACCTGTGGTTTTCAGCATTTCCCTCATGAAAGGAGGGCACATGCAGTGAATTGAGTTTTTCTCAGTCCATTTTTGTTGGCCCTAAGGCCTCCTAGGAGCAACACCTAAAGTCAAGACATTTGTTAGATGCAAATACATTCACATGTGAGTACCAAACTTTGTTTATTTTTCACGCTGCTTCATGGCAGCTTCATGTCCATATCTGGGCAACCTAGTAAAGCATAGGATGAAAATCACACAAATAACCCCTGGGGAGTCAAAAGCATTATTCAATATTTAAAATTAGGTAGGAATTTAAACACTTTGCTGAATCATGTTGTCATTTGCATTAGAGAATAGACCTCCTGAGTCACCAGGCATATCTAATGTGCAATGATGATATTCCTGTTCAAGCACCTTCCTAGGATGAGCTTGGCTCCTGCTCTTGAAAGGCTGGAAAAACCCCAGGACAGATTTTCAGAAGGGATTTTTCTCACCCCATTGCTCTCCACCACCCCAAACAACATGGGGTTGTGCACTGCACAACCATTTGGCTGGTGTACTGAAAACTGCAGGGTCCCCTTTGTAACTACTCATCTTTTCCAAGCAACTCCTTCTGCTGCCTGTTGCATGCCTCCATGGGCCTTCAGCTGGCTCTGGGATGTGCTCCCAGGGAGGCTGTCTGTTCTGGATGCTGGGGAGATGCTGGAAATCTCCCCAGATCCCCATTTATACACGCACTCCCACACATATTGCCTCCAGTTTCTGAGACAGCAAACAGCAGGAGTCAAATCTGCCACTTGAAGCAGCATTTCTAATTGGGCAATTTGTTAATGTAGAAAATGTAGTTTATCATTAATTGTAAAGGGGGAGCTGGTGGAGCTGGTGAGCTCTTTCAGAACTTTTCTTCCGCCTAGTGTTCAACAGATGTTTAGGAAAAATCTCAGTCAAGGTCACTGGTGTGTGGGAATATACAAGGAATTTCTGTCTCCTGCAATGAATCAAAGCCACCACGTTTGAGGATGACATTTTCCATGCAAGTGGCCTGAATAGGGACACCTAGCTTCAGCCTTAGAGATCTTAAGTCTCTTTGGATACGCCTTTCACCAGTTTTCTTTCATCCAGAGAGCCCAATATGAAGCAATTGATTAGCTCACTAATATATCTTTTACTCCCAGCTGCCACCATAACAAACAATAATAAAGACATCTATTTAGTGTTCCCCTTTCACTGGAGCCCTTAACATTTCCATTTGCATAGCAAATATTACAAAGGGCAGAGTTAAGGGTAATTATATGACTTCTCTCCTGACCTGTGCCACAGGGCTCCCTCCCATTTTTGTTCTTTATCGGTCCTTTCTGAAACTGAAACCTAGGAAGTAGGAAAGTACCTAGAAAGATAGGAAAAAGAGCAAGAAGTGATTTATTCATAATACATCTGAAGGGGGCTTCCAAACTGCAGCTTCCCTCTTCAGTGTTTCGGGCATGTCCCACGGTGGCTACTGTAATATCAGAGGAATGCTTACTCCTGCTACTGCTGCTAATCTGGGAGCAGTCACGTGGCTCAGCTGTATTCTCTCTCTCCAAAAATTTGACTTTTAACCTTCCTTTGCTGCAGACATGATGTATATTGCTTTGACATGATTCCAAGCAGCAAACATGCAAAACTCTGACCTATAAGCAAAGCAAATGGAAAAAAAAAAAAAAAAGAAGATATTTATGAGAATAAAATTATGTGAGCCTGCGGGAAGGGGAGAAGAAAAATCTGCCTGGGTCATTTCTGTTTGCCATCCCCCTAGGAATTACTTTGGGAAAAGTTGCAAAATGTTAATCTGGGGAGAAGGTAAAAAAGAAAAGGTGTCCTGAGGTACAAATAAAAAAAAATTTAAAAAAAAAGAGAGACGGCAGAAAATGTAATTATTTATTCGCGCTCATTTACGTGTCAGATGAAGCTGAAAGCTGCCAGATAGCTTCTTTTCGACAGCTTGGAGTTACTGTTGGGAACAGATCCATGTATGGAAGCAAAAGCAGAAAAGCATAGATAAGCTGAGATCCAGCTATGCAAACCATCTTTAGAGACACTTAAAGGACAAGCACCCCGGCTCCTTTCTTTCTGGTAAATATAGAGACACTATCATATGAGAGCTTTTTTCCACTCTGCCTTACCCACAACTGCTGAGCCTCGGCTGGGGTAAGTGAAAAGCGACTCAGGCATTTCTTGGGAACACCTGGGGATTGGGTTGGGCTGACATCCTGGGAAAAGCCGTAAATCTGGGGCAATGGGATGGCTCCAACAGCTGGATGATGGTTAAGCTCCCTGAGCAGGAAACATGACATATAACAGCTTTGCCGCTGGAGGGACAGGAACTTTCCAAGTGTCTGAAGGAGGCAGGAGAAAAATGTTGGGAAAACAAGCGTTTTATCACTCAAGAAGTGGATTTACAGACTGGGTGATGACAGAGCTTCAGTGGGCAGGAAGGGTCAGTGGTGGTTGCCAGTGTCAGTCTCTCTGTGTTTCCATTTAGAAAAATTCATTTAAAAAGTCAAGGGCTTTTTCTTCTCTGCTGTGCACTACTTTCGTTTTGAGAAAAATGTTTCACTTGGGTTGAGCTGACTGGACATTAGGAAGAGCTTGTTGTAAACGACTGTTGTTTTTCTTGGCACTTGGAGGCAGTTTCCCAATGTTTCTCTGTAGATTTGAGGTTGATTACATCCTGTGCAAGGATTTTTGGTACAGTTTTAACTGCCATTACAGTGTTGTGAAAGTCAGCTCCAGCGAAAACAGCTGTGTGCTGTTGTGAATATTTCCAAAGTACTGAAGTAATAGGTCTCCTTCAAAACAGCACAGAAATGTGTCAGCTCTGGGTATTGGGCACTGTCAAAAAACAGAGTATAGCCTTGGCAGAGAGGCTTTCTTCACCAAATGTTTTATTAAAAAGAACACAAAAAAAGGCACTTTTTCTAGCCTTGGCTTGAAATCTTGTTGGTATATGGTGGTACAGTTAAACACGAGGTTTTTCTTTAAATGCTAGTGAATGGCTTTGGGGTAACAGTTCATGTGTTTTCAGGTGTTATAACATTGTATTCATAGTCCCACTGCGAAGTTCTAAGTAAAGCTTTGTAATTTTTCAGGTGGTTAATAGACTGGAAAAAACCCATCAGAGCAGGTGAAGTGAAATTGTACAGAAAGAACTGAAAATAATATCAGGAGTATTAGTGAAATTGTAGGAGATTTCCAGAGATATGAAGGATGATCATAAGGGAAATCACTAGACCACAAATGTCATAAACATTTCCATTCATGAATGAAAGTGCTTTCCCTTGCCCTTACAAAAGAAGAACATAATGGAAGTGTTTGCTTGTAACCCCATAGTAGAGTCTGCAGTTGAGAGGACCCATTCCCTCATTTTCTCTTATTTAGCCAGCACTTCCACAGATATTCCCACTTTCCTCTATTTTCACCCTCACTGAGATACACATCTTCTCTTTGCCTGGTTTCCTTTGCCTGTGCCAGGCAAAATTTGATTCTTTTGAGAGGTACCCTAATACATGTCACCTGCCTATAGAAATGCTAGCACAGAAATCAATCTTTACATAATTGGGGTCAACAGACAGCTTTTAGATTGGTAGTGAGTCACTAACAAATAAACCTTTTAGCTGTTAATGCTATGAAACAACATTTCTGCATTTCAGTCTTACTCAGCCTGCTCCCATTTTCTATTGGATATAGTCCTGGTTCATGGGTTGCTGTGAGTCTGCTGATATATAAAAGTTCTTCCTCAATTTTTCCCCTTTCCCCAAGAGAGACAAAGACCAGCTGATACGTGTGGTCCCTGAGCAAGACCTTACCCAACAGCTGTGCTGGGCAGGCCAGGAAGAGGATGGCAGGATGGAGCTGGAAAAGCTGGGACTTATTTAATTTGCTATTTCCATTTGGTCCAGGGCCTGGGGCAGCGAGGCCTGGTAGACAAAGCCCTGGTGGCATGAGTCATCTCTTGGTTGCCAGCCCCAAGGCAGACTGTCCTTTGTGCCCCGCTCCTCCCCTCCCTCTATCAGGAGCATTTTCAGGCAAGGCTGTGTTATCACTAATATTTATGACCATTATCGGTGTGCTGGCTGTTATTAACATTTACTATTGATTAGTCAGGGGTATCGCTGGGATTTGTCCGGCCCCTTGCGCAGGGCGGATGGGATCTCGTTCAGAGACCCCAGCCATGAATATAAAAAGCCACATAAAGCATCAGTGATAGTATCACTAACATCTTTTATAAGTGACTAGTCATTATGAGTGCTGCAGTCTCCGAGCATCCGCCGCGAGGTCCTCCCACGCTCCATTCTCTGCCAGAGTGCAGGCAGGAGAGGGGGAAGGGGGAGCTCTGCTCTTTCTCACAATCAGCCTCAGCAAGGCTGCCGAGCTCAGTCGGGGCAGCACATACACCAGGAGTGAAGGATCAAGCGCAAAGCTGAGCTCCGTGCTCATTCCTGCTGGCCTCGGACAAGGGTAAAGGTGTGCTCGCCCCGGTGGCACTTGGAGGGAGCAGAAATATGTTCTGAGTCTCATGAAAGGAGAAAAAGGCACACAAGATTTCTAGATGCACTGGTGGCTCGTGCTCCCGAACCTCAGTGGCTTTAAAAAAAAGTCCAAACACACTTGGGTTTCAGACAACACATCTGAAGAAAGTCTTTGCACCAGACATCCACAATTAGCCCCTGAATTCAGACTTTAGTGTGAGAAGGGAAAGCCACCTTTGCGGTTTACGGTGTGCCCAAGAAGAAAGCATCTCCAAAAAGAGATGAGAGAAGAGAGCTGCACCCTGAATTCCCTCAGTAAGGATTTTGCAAACTGGCTCTGACTTGAAGTAAGCCCACTGCATATTCTCCCTCTCCAGAGACCTCAATGTTTTTACGGTTATTCCTGAAGGATGGTGTTTGGACACCACCTCTGTCTTTTCTCTAGGAAGTTGCAAGATTGGAGCAGATTCTGAGGACACACTTGCAGGCTGATCCACTTTTCTGGCTAGAGACACATTACTGTCTATGCTGTCTATGTCCTAGCAAAATGGGCTTTGTGTTCCCAGCCTAGAAACCTGCAGATGCATTTGCCAGTTTGAAATCTGATTTGGCCCAGGAATTGAGGCCTCTTCAAAAAAAAATCTGAAAATATCCAGTTCTCTTCCAGTCATCTTCCTATTCTTATGGGAAGAGGCAACAATATGACAGCTTTAAGTAGTGGTGGTATTTTCTGACAATTTACAGGTAAAGCAGGGAATTTATGAGTGGAGTTGATCCTTTGGGGAACTCACTATTATTCAGGCAACACACAGAAGAAAAACAACGCAACAATACAGTAAATCTGGAGGTCTTCAAAACTCAGTTGATTCCTATTTAGGGCTCCAGCCATCACTGTTACCTAATCATAAATGTATTCTTATTGCATGGGGTCACTGCAGGGCAAAGCTGAAGTTATTTTGATTTCCATTCTTCAACATATTTGGATTTCTCTTATATTTAATGCTGAACTTCCTCCTGAGTTTGGGATGTTTGTTTTTAGGATCTTTCCCAAATCCTTGGAATGCTGAACTCTGACATTGCTATCATAAAATGCAGGTTTCAGTTTGTGATGTCTCTGGTTGATAGACATGAGGAAGGAGAGGGAGAGGGAAGAGGGAGAAGGAGAGGGAGAAGGAAGAGGGAGAGGGAGAGGNTCCCTGTGGTATTTCCCAGGTTATCCCACAGACCACAGTGTGCCCTGGAGGCTGCAGACTAATCCTGCATGACACCACCACACTTCATTTCCTGTTCTTCCAGGAAGATGTTCCTTCTTTCATTGAAACACCAAATTGGATTTTTTTTTCACCCTCTTTTATGAACAAAAGCAGGAAAATAGAGGAAAATGTAAAAATGACAAAACATGGAAAGTACAGGAATGGGGCCTGCAAAACTATTGCTACCTTTTTATGTCTCCCCAGGCAAAGGTTTCCTTGAGTCCCTCATGGAAACCAGACAAGAAATGTACCCTTGTTGTTGTTTAGGAGTGGTATTCCCCAGTTTAATACAGCCACTAATATCACTGTGCTGCTCCCTCTCCCCTCCAACTGGAGGCACAAAAGGCAAAGGGTAGAGATAAGAACAATTTACTGGAAACAGCAATGAGATAAGAAAATGAACAGCAACAGCAACAATACTGAATTTCAGAGGAGATAAAGAAAAGAAACAATTCACATAGAACTGGTAACAGTAGTATCTGATGGCTCCTTCAGCCACATTTTCCCCATCAGGAGGAAACCCTTCTGCCCAGAAGAGTTTCCCTTCCCCCTACAATGATGTGAAGGGGAACAGAATAACCTTCAGGTCCCAACCATGTCTATTCCTGGCCACTACAACCTTCCGGACACGGAGGTCTCCCAGGCTACAGGGATGCTGATCACCAGGATCACCAGGATGCTGAGTAATGTTCAGCAAACCTTAGGAAGCAAGGGACAGCACATGAGCTCAGTGGAGGTCATGAAGGGGCCTGGCTCACAGTGACTTGGGCACAGTTTCAGCTTCAGGCAGAGAAGCTTGAGGAGTCATGAAGCAGCTGATGGAATGTGCCAGTCCACCTAAGGCAGTCCTCACCACCCTCAGGATTTCTGAAAGGACCTAGTATTTGATGGACGAGTGTATCTCTTGCCCTACAGCCTCTTCACCCTTCCAAACCAGCTTGATTTGACACCTGTTTCCAGAAGAGGCAACCATGCACCCAGGCTTTAGTGTAGGAAGAGGGATTCCGTCTCTTTGAAAGAGCCCCCTCCCAGCATCAGCGCTTGCCATATCCGTACACTGGAGCAAGGAAGCAAATCCAAGGTGACAACTGCTTCCCCAGCCTCTAATTCCCAGCTCATTGCTTTTGCTGCAGTCTGGCAAGCATGATAGTAGAAATATCCCATGTTATTTTTTTGGCTTACAGAAAGGCTCCAAGCAGAGATCTTATGCTTCTGCCCCAGACACAGCAATAAACTTCTGGATTTGCTGCTGGTGTGCTGAGACTGCCAACATGTACACAGTAAAAGTAAATCCTTCCTGTGGCCACAGACCACAACATGCAAGTGATCCATGGTATTATCCTGTTATTTAGTGAGTCATCCTTGCTGCTGAAAAATACACACAGCCCAGTAAGTTGTTAACAATAACACTGGATGTGAGAGACTGGTGTTTGTTTTACTCCAGTGTAACTTCTTCCATATGGTCCTTTAAAGCATGCTAAATGTTACATCGCTTTGGGCTGCCAACTATTATTTCAAGATGAACTCCCAGATCTAGAACATAGCTACTTGAAGCAAGGCTCTGGAAGCATTTTTTGCCCCGGAAAAATGCCCAGTTCAGGAGCAAGACAGATGTTCTGGATTGCCCTATCTTTATCTGGATAAGCAGGTCCCCATTTTTATTGAGTGTCCACTCAGTGATGTTTACTGCTGCTCTGCTGCTTGCTATGACATCTTTCAGATGTAAGCCATAGGCACAGGGCAGAAGCCATAAGTTAAGTTTAACTTCTAGCATTTACCTCTTACACATGTTTTTCCAAGTTGCTGATGAACCAATCCTTTGTGGAATCCCAGTATGTTTTCCAAATCTCCTTGGTAGCTTTAATTCATGAGAAAAATACTGCAAAGAGAGAGATATGCAGCTGTGAGAGGTGTCCTTGCTTTGCTCTCTGGCTACATTACTCAAAGGTTTAACACAACTCAGTCCAGCACCACAGTGTATCCTTATGTTCCCGCTATGTTCTGTCCTGGACTTTTTCCACAGCATTGCTTGGAAAACAAATGCATTAAAAGGTTTCTGTCATCCCTAGGAGTGTTCCCTAGGCCTCAGTATCAGGAACAGTCCTGTTTATTTATTTCAGAAATGGTGGAATCACCATTCCTGAAGGTATTGAAAAGACTTGTAGACATGGTGGTTGGGGACATGGATTAGTGGTAGACTTGGGTGTGTTAGGTTAACAGCTGGACTCATGATCCTAGAGGCCTTTTTCAACCTAAAACATTCTGTGATCCTACTTTTTTAGCCTCTGGGTATGGAAAAGAGATGCTCCACAAAGCATCTTCCTTGAAAACTGAGAGATTTGCCTTTTGGCTTCAGTTGATTTGATCCGAAGTGAAGTTCTGAGAGCAAGAGTAACTGACACTTGGAGCTTTTTAGAGCTTTGCTGATAACCTCACCCTCCCCCTGAAGTGTGACATATGTCCACATTAATCTTGGCAAAAGAGTTAATCTTGAAGGTTGTCTGCTGTGAGTGTGCACGAGGACCACAGAGATGTGTATGGGGATCATGTGGAGGAGAACGGTGTGTACAGAATGTGAACCTTTTACTGCCAGAGAAGAAAAATCTTTGTACTGCTTGCCACTGAAAATCTGCTTAGTGGGCAAGGATTTGTCTGTTAGGTTATCGGTCACTGGTTAAGATTCAGGAAAAATCATGACTATTTAAAAAAAAATTAGTCAGACCCTTTCTAGATTCTTAGAACCTCCAAAATAAATCATCAAATACCCACCTGAGGATCCATAATTTGGTGAGAGTCCTTGCATTTTTAGAGGCCAGGACAAGTCTGTCTATACACCTTCTTCACGTGTACCTGGAAAGGGTCTGAAGGTGTTAAAATGCCTGAAGATGTACTTCCACAATAATGCATTAAAAAAGTATTTGGCCTTTTACCCTCAATTTCTATGTCATTACCTTAAAACTAACCAGGCAGACTATTTTTGTGCATGCTTTCATGCACAGACCTATAAGAATGCTATAAAACAAGACAAGTTCATAGGCATTACAAGCTGTGCCACTACTGATGTTTCCTAGACATTTTCTGTCCCTGTTGATAAGAACATGCCAAATTTTAACATTCTTCTCTTTGAAACAGCCAGTCTGATGGTCTTGAAACGTGCCTTGACGTACGCAGCTTACGGAAAATCGCAAGAACATGACAAGTTTGAAGGCTCTAACCTTAATAAAGTTGATGTTTCACCAGCACAGATGCTCTGCCTTCATCCTGAGTTGTAACTTCACTTCTTGTCTTTGGCGTGGATGTCACTTGGCGCGTGTCCCTTCTTCAGTGGAGATGTCTTATGCAGACACTTCAGCAGGGTCTCTGCCACACACAGCCATCTGCAGGAAAGCCCTGTGCTGACTCAGACTCTGTGAGGAGCTGGGGGTGTGCTGGATGTGGCAGATGTTTGTGACCTGACTGACTTCAGGTACAGCCTCACATCTATGTTGCTCATTTGCCATAATTAAGCACACAGCTGACCAAAGGCCCCAGATCAGTCCTGACTGTGCCACTAGCTTTACCTTACATTTTGGGATTGCCTCTTTTATTATGCTTCTTTATCAAGTCTTTCTCCTCCTAGGCAAGCCATGCACCACTATTTGCTTTTCCCTTGCTAGCCCCAAGTTTTCTGACTTTATACACTTATTTGGTACTCATGGTATGGTCCTTTTGGCAATTTCTGCCACAGTCAGTGATTAAGCCAGTACCCTACCTTCGTTACAGGCAATGTTTCCCTTTCCTGCCATTTTTCTTGCTGCTGTCTAGTCAGTGTAGCTATTCATCAGACAAGGTTGGCTGCATGTACATCACCCCTCTTCTTAAAATCCACAGGCTCTCATGCCCTTATTTCATGTTGTGAGACTGCCATAAGTCAGGGTAACCAAAGATACTGTTTTCGTAGAATCATGGAATCACAGAATGGTTTGGGTTAGAAGGGAGCTGAAAGATCATCCAGTTCCAACCCCCCTGCTATGGGCAGGACACCTTCCACAAGACCAGTTGGCTCAAAGCCCCATCCAACCTAGCCAGGTACACTTCCAAGGATGGGGCATCCACAGCTTCTCTGGGCAACCTATTCCAGTGTCTCACTACCCTCACAGTAAAGAATTTCTTATTCACATCTCATCTAAATCTCTTCTCTTTTAGTTTAAAACAATTAGCATTGTTCTATCATTATCTACCTGTGCAAAAAATGGCTCTCTCGTGAGCATATTGGCATGTGAATCACTCTCTCTCTCCTTTGTACACCTTTAAAATTAATATTGTTGCTGTTACCATTTGTTTTCTTATCTCTCTGCTGTTTCCAGTAAATTGTTCTCATCTCAGTCCATGATCTTTGCCTTTTGTGCCTCCAGTTGGAGGGGGGAGTGGGAGCAGTGCATGGCTTTAGTGGGAGTACTGATTTGGGGAATACAATTACTAAACCACAACAGCCTGGAACAAATCTTGACAGGACAAAACCCAAGTGGGATATACCATGGGCTTCAGAGCACAATCAGCTCTCTTCCCTGATGTCCTACAAGCTAAAAGGCTCAGCCACCCAGGAAATTGGCCACCAGCCCGGAATGAAGGTCGGTCTGCTCCAGGTTGTGTGAAATTGGATAGTATTACCACCTAGACTTCACTATGCTCTCCCAGCATGGCCTAATTTCCAATGTTCTGACTCTTCTGCAACACCAAATTTTTGTCCAAAGCCTAAAGGCATGTCTTCCTTCCTTTCAGCCTAATCACAACCTTAGTTTTCTCTTTGTGATGTGCTGGATGTCTCCTGATTTTTAATCTCTCAGATGCATCTTTCTGGTGAAATGATGTTGAGAAATAGGTCACCTACACCTGATCTGAACTCAACAGAGGTTTGCTCAACCTACTCTTAAAACCTTTCAGTGATAAATTACACACTTCTCCCTCTTTACAGACAACCCAGCTGCCTACACTATTACTTTCATAGCTGTAGAAAGTTTTTCCTTGTGCCAAACTTCAGTGTCCCTGCCTATAGTTTAACCCCCTGAGTTCTTATCTTGTCAACAGGAGGTATGGAAAGCATCTACTCTTTCAGATATGCAAGGATATATGTCTCCTCTTGGCTTGCCAGTTAGCATTCCTGCAGTGTTTCCTCTTGAATCATGTCTTCTAGACCTCTCACTTCTCTCATTTCTTCTGCAGCTGTTGCCTGCTTTCCTGATGCCACTGGTCATATAAACAGAGCTGTTAACTCTGGAATTTACTGATGGCAAATAAAATCCAGGTACTGTTAGCAGCCCTGGTACAATTACCAAATACCACACTGGTGTCTTGAGGAGCAGGGAGCAGAAAGTTTCTGAGCGACTGAGGTGCACATGACAGGGAGCTGAATGAAAAAGGGAAAGCCTTTATTCTCACCAGCCCTGTAAGACACTGCTCTACCCAACACACAACTGCCTACACACCAGCAAACTGGTCCTGCAGCCTCAGAACCAAAACAGATTTCAGAGAAGCGGGGTACAGCTTCCCGTAAGAGCAGAACATTTCCATAAGGGACTTGGGGATTTCTAACCATGAGGCAGGTGGCAAAGGAGCATCTTCAATCATTTTGGATCATCACAGTCCAGAAAGACATGATAAAAACATTCAATTCAGAGCAGCTTTTAAACAGGCCATGCTTGAAATTCCAAGGGGGAAACAGATTAGCACGTGACAGCATGGAAATTTGAAAGGAGAATCCAGTCTTACAAATAGTGCAGTTTCATTTCTCCTAAGTGTCCAGCAAAATCCCCAAACCCATTACCACTAAGTAATCAGGAAGTTGCATCTGGCTTTCCTGTTTCTTTTTTCTCTTTTTTTGGTAAATTCTCTTTACGGGCAGGGCTTCAATCCTATGTTTAGGGCGTGCAGCATTGGTTTCTTGCCTTGGTACAGCTTGAGCATGCAGCACACAGAGGATAAGCATTTTTGGTTCATATGTCTTCAGAAGAAAACAGAAGAAATAGAGCAAACTTTGCCAAAACATCAAGATCTGTGTGTGCACCAATGTGAGCCCCTGGCCAGTGAACTCAGCTGTGGGGAAGGAAACTGGGATAAGAACCCTGCTGTCCCAAGGGAGGTCAGCCAGGAGCAAGGACACAGGATTTCTGCAAGGTGCCTTGGGAAGACTGAGGAGCACAGAAATTCCAGCCACATGGGTCCTTGTGGCCGAAAATTGACTGATAACAGCAGACAACATGTTCCTCTGTCCCCAGAACTCAAGGAGTCATCTCTGGCAGAGCTCTTCTGTGCTGGAGGGACACCTCACCAGGCAAGGCCACTTGGAGGTGAAACAAAGCAGAGCTGAGGCAGGGGTTGGTAAAGTCAAAGCAGCAAGAAGTCAGGGAACATTTCTGATCACCCTCAAGGACAGCAGATTAGAGCCCACTACAGTGAAGAAAATTTCCCTTTAGGAGAAGCTGTTGAGCAATCTCTCACCTAATGGGCTTGGTTTTTGCAAGGTGTTCCACCAGCTTTTCTGATCTGGAATGCATAAATAAAATATAAATGTGGTGCTTTGTGCAGCTCAAGCCAGCCACATCTCACTTTTAATAAAAAAGGCTATTTTCCCTGGAATACCCAGCCTTGCTCAAGGCTGGCAAACAGATGATACAGAGGAGGCCAAATTACTTTCACAACCGGGGGCCACAGCCAGAGCCATGCACTACATCTGATTTGCCTTGTGCTTCCCACTGGTAACTATGGGAACCTTGCACATGGATCAAAGGAGGAATAGGGCCAGAGCTGCTGAGAAAACCTCACAGCCCCCACTTTGCAGGACACGGCTCCCAGACCATGCCACATAGTGCTTGCACTTCTGTTTTTCTGGAAGTCCCAGCTCCTGGGGTCATGTGGTTACTATTTCATCACTCTTATGGTTTTTTTAACTTGCTTCTGTTTGCCAAGTAAATTGGAAAGCACCAAACTCTAGGGTTCAAAAGCAGAAGACAAATCCAGAGAACACGTTATTTGTTACTGTTTAATTCTGTACTTGGGGAAGGGGGGGACTCTTTTTTTTTTTCAACTGAAATTTTTCCAGGCTGGGACAGCCTTGGAATGGTGGTGAAGAGTGCTGGGGTGTCAGGTGAAGAGAGCTAGTGCCTATTTGGTGGCAGTGCTGCCCCAGGACTGGCACACTGCACTTCCATGGCCCCCTGTAGGGAAGCAGCAGAGTCACTGGGCTGTGGCTTTCACTGGGAAACACACTTCAGTTAACCTTGCCTCTGCATTTTCAGTCCCTGCATTCTGCAGTCTTGTAACAGCAAAACAAAGCTTCACTGGTGTCATGGTTTTGCTAGGAAAAGATGCTAAGGGACACAGCCAGTTCAGCAGGAAACATCTGGTCCTTCATTTTCCAGTGATTCAGTGACTCCAGCTAGGAGCTGGTTTTTGCCTGAGAAGTGGAAGTGAGATGCTGGTATTAGCATGCACTGCTGGTGAGACAACTGACAGCTGCCAGAAGGCTTTTTTGTTTCCACCCCTTTGAGAAGAGTGAGGAGACAGTTTGCACCTTGTACATCTCTCACAATAAGCCTGCTGCTGAAGTCATTCTGTGCACATATTGAATTTTTCCTGTACATGCCTGGTGACCAGAAAGCAGGTGTTTTTTTCAAAAGGAAAAGTACAACTGTTAAGCAGAATTTGAAGAGAAGAATATGCGGCTTGTTTTTCAGCCTAGATGTTTGCAAAATGTGTGCATCTCTACCCATTTCCAAGCTTCCTAAAGTCACATCCAGCCCCTCCAACCCCTCTAACTACTCCTTCTTTCAGTTCCCGTGCAGCAGGTGGTTTCCAGTGCAAATATACTTTTGTGTCTGTTACACATAAGCAGCGCTCTGCAAAATTTGGCCAGTCAATGCTTCTTCCAGGAAATCTCTCTCCCAGGCTGTTAAATTCTATGCTCATGAATTAGTGCTCTGGATTTATTGTTTAAACATGCATAAAACACAGCACAGAGCAAATATCCGGGGGGAAGCTCGGAAGTGGCACACGCTCGGTTTCTCCAGTTACCTCTGCAGGCTCTCAGAGCAGCAGAGTGGCAGCAAATCACATGCTACCCACTTTTCACAGGTGTGCCAAAACATTCCATTGAACACTGCCTCCTCCCTGGGGTGCTGTCTGTACTCTCAGTCTTCCAGGGCAGAAGATGCCTTTCACATCCAAGCCCCCTAGCTGGCTGATGGACAACTGTGATGCAACCAGTCCTCCATGGGATCATTGGGACCTAGACTGTACCAGGTACCTGGAAACAGTTAAGGAAGCATTGCCTAGAGAGCTCAAAAAGAAATCTATTGATGTCCATCACACAAAATTGCCCTTCCTACTCACTGCTGTGTCCCACTCCATCTGCTGCATTTCTAAATGTCTGATTTATCCTCCTAACAGCAAAGGCTGGTTCGAAGGTGTCAGTGAAAGGAAGTGCTCAAATCACTGGAAATGATGTTTCTAAGCATCTTTTTTAGAAACACCACTCTCCAGGGATCTCCAGGTCTCTGCCAAGAACATGCCTAGGAGAGCCAGAGAATGTTCAGGGAGCGCATGCTCAAGTCTGTTGCAGCAAGGAGCAAACACAGATGGATGGCAAGCAGAGGTGACAACCCATCTGCTTCTGCAGGACCTCTCTGGCGTCTCCCAAGGGACTCGAGGAAAACCATGACCAGAGATAACCAGCCAAAGCAGACTCACTGGTTATCCTCCAGCATCACCTGAGACCAAAGCATCCCATTCCAAAGAGGGACAAGAAAGGGTGGCATAACAGGTCTTTGGAGATGAATGATGCTTTGGCTGAGCTGAGCATTGCCCTGACCTCTTGTCTCTTACAGGGAATATAAGGCAGAATTTTTTCAAGCAAGAAGTGCCCGAGGCTCTGTGCCCCCCTCCTCTAAACTGTGCAGCAGTTCAGATGCCTTTTTTTCCACAAGGCACTGAGCAGAGAATTGGCCTGCACCATTCTGCCCTGTGCTCAGGGCTCCACAGCTCACTAACCCCATTCTTTGCCAGGAGGAATTGCCTTTGTGCTCTGCACATGCAGACAATACCCAGAAACCTCCTCCAGCAACTGCAGAGAGATGCAGGCTGCTGTCGGAGGGAGCTGTGGGTGGGCATGAATGAATGAGGGAATGAATGAGCCATTTGCTACTATTGGCATGAGAATCTCCATGATTTTGAGACGAGTAATTGGTGGTTGTAAGCACGGTTGCAGTGGTAGGTGCTCACTTGCATGGCTGCAAAGAGGGACAGGGAGGTGAAGGCAGCTGGAGCAAACTGCTGCCTCTCCCGGCACAGTCTAGGCTGCAGTCGGGAATGCTGAAGCATGGATGTGCCCACACTGTGACAAAACTTGCTGCGTCAGGACATGAGCAGTCTTGTTGCATTTTTGCCCAGAGCATCAGGCAGAGCACAGGAGCGTTTGCTCAGTTTGCCCAGCAGATTTCACAGCCCATGCAGAGCTCCATTCTGTCACAGCCACCACTTCAGCTAGCTCGGCTGAGAAAAAGCAGCGTGAACCATGGGCACTGCAGTGGGGAGCAGTCCTGGAACACAGCATCTCCCCTCAGCAACTGGACTCTCTGTGTCTCCCACCCCCTGACTCCCACCCTTTCCTTCAGAGCCCAGCTCCACCTTTCTCCTGGAGACCGTCAGAAATGAAGGTCTAAATGTGCCTGGAAAGGGGTGTGTGAGGGACCAAGGAGTGGGGCACATCTTCTCCAACCCTCCCAGCCTCATATTCTTCCTAACCAGTCACTTTTGAAGCAGACAGATGAAAGCTGCTCTCATGTTCAGGTGGGATAGTGCTACTTCACCTTTCCTGTCCCTGTGCCATTAAGGCTGGGTGGATACAAAGGGTTTGTGGACTAATGAGAATCACCACAAGCATTGATAAACTCTTTTGTTTTCTTCAGCTCCCCCGGAATGTCACAAAATTCCCGCAGCTGAAGCAGCCTTTCTGAGAGTCTCAGCAGGAGGCACTGGGAGGCAGGGACACACACTGCAAGCTGCGGAGAGAGGTGAGTTTGGAGGAGCCGTGGGCGTGCCTGGCTCTTCACAGGGCAGCTCACCATTGGCAGTGTATGCCCATTAGCACAGTTTTGGTGATCCAGAGAGGTTGGGTACTGCATTCACTGAAAGAGCTGGGAAGTAGGTCAGCAACATTACTGAGGGAATTAGGGAGTTTTAGGGAGAACTCCATGACTAAAATGTGAGTTCCACTGCTGACTGGTGCAGTGATTGGATTTCAGTGTGCAGGGTGAAAAGCACCAGCAGGGATTGTGTTTGCTGCAACCATGCCAATTTTTCCTGCTCACACGATCCTTTTGCCATGCCAGCTTGTGCAGTGCCTTGCATCCTGCAGCCACTGCCAAACCAAATGCCACTGATACACATCCACTGCTCTGCTCAGCTCCTGAGCTCAGCACAGCACTGTGCATGCTGTACACATTTAGCAGTGCTCATTTTGTATCAATGGCCCTGCTGGGAGAATTGAGTACCATCAAAGTACCACACATGGCCAGATGCAAACTTATACCTTCTCTAAAGAGTTTTAAATCAAAAGAGCTGAGGCAGAAAATCTGAGTTAGCTATTGGACACAAAATCATGGTTTTTTCTAAATCAAACTCCGATATGGAAATGCCTTTCATTCCATATATAGGCAATAAGCTCTTAAAGTGAGACCAAAACTAAATAATATCCATAACTGCTGCAACACTAATTACAAGTAGCTGGTTTGTTGGTTGGTCAGCTTATCACAAAGTGTTTTACAAAGGCATTTTGTGACGTTGTGCATGTTGAACAGAGAAATTTAGTTTTCCATTTCTGCTGAAGGACACGGTGGTGCAAAAATCTTCAGATTTTTTTTTGAAAGCAAGTAAGAAAAGCATAAATGAAATCCAAAGATAAAATTCTGGGTTGCTGTCTTGCCAGTGGTGACCAAAATTACAGGACGGCTGACAAGATAAGAGGGAGAGGATGTGAGAGGGTGCAGGAGCTAAAACAATGTCTCTGCTTCCCCACAGTTCTTGTTGCACCTGAGGATCTGGGCACTGAGGGTTCGTCAAGGTCGCTGGGTACTCACACACCAGTGTGTTAGTTATTAGCTCCGGTCCTATTTTAAGTTCTTAAAGTCACAGAGTTTTGCCTGGAGGGTGGGACAATGGGTTCATCTGCTCCTTGCTGGAGCCAGCGAAGGGTGGAGGAGTCATTCAGGCATGGTGAAAGGGGAATTGCCCACAGGAAGGACACTTTGGCCAGCCTGAGGTGCAGCAAGTCCTTCTGTGCCAGGCTGCTGCCTTCCTGCAGGACCTGCCCGAGCACAATGACCCCCCTGTGGGGACAGGTGGCTCTGTGGGTTCAGGCGCTGACTCAGTTACCAGATGTAAGGGCACTTCCCAGGAGGGTTCTACCCGACCCATATGCTCCTTGCCTGTCACCCCGTGTCCCCTGCCACAACTTTGAGGATGTGAGAGGGGAATGAACATCAACCCAGGGCCCCTCGGGATGCTCCCGACCTCCTGCCTCCCACAGCTGTCATGGGTAACGGGGACACCGCAAGGCACTCCTTGTGCACGCACACACAGACACACAGACGTACACACACGATTCCCTTCTCTCCATCTTTCCCAGGACTCCCTCCCTCCTGAAGGGTGCAAAAGGGTTCAGGATCGCCCTGGCAGGGTGCAGGTCGGCCGGAGGGATGCGGGCAGGAGCTGACCGCCCGGGATGAGCTGGGCTGTGCTATGCGGGGCTGGAGGCAGGCAGGGCATGGATGGGGACTGTCCCGGACAGGGCAGAGCAGAACTAGGGGCAGGCAGGGCAGGGCGGGGGACTGCCCCAAGCAGGGAGGGCAGGGCTGCGGGGGGTGGGTCCGCAACCAGCCCTGCCTTTCAAAGTCCCTCGATCCGAGGAGGAATTCGGGAAATATTTCCAGCAGCGGGAGGACGAGAAGGAGGGCTGGAGCTGCTCCCCAGGAGGAGGCACGGCGGGTCTCTCGCTGCCGGAGGGATGCGGAGGGAGGGGAGGCTGCCTGCGGGGCGGGCTGGCTGAGCGCATCCCCGGGGCGCGTGTGAGTGTGTGTGCGCGCGCGCTCCCTCCATCCATCCCTCCATCCCTCCCTTCATGCATCCATCCATCCCTCCCTCCATCCATCCCTCCATCCATCCATCCATCCATCCCCAATCCATCCATCCATCCATCCATCCATCC
>VZTZ01027337.1:1977982-2059218 GCA_013400955.1 Drymodes brunneopygia
GCACCGGGGCTCCGCCGCCCGCCCCGCCGCGATGCCCCGCCGCTGCTGAGCCGGCCCCGGCGACGCCCGCTCCTGCCCCCCGCCAGGTAGGACCGCGACCGACCGGCTCCCGCCCCGACCCTGCCCAGCCTCACGCTGCTTCCTACACCGCGATCCGAGCGAGACCGCCGGGAGCCGGGGGAGACGGCGGAGGGGGGGCGGCATGGGGCACCCGGAGCCGTGTGGGAGCCGATGGGGAGGCGGGGGTAAGATGCTGACACTCACACGCACACCCGGGAATGCTTTCTACAACCCAGCCGCGGCACCTCTAGGCAGGAGAAGGGGCTCGCCGCCCTCCCCCGGCGGCCAATCGCGACATGTCGCGACGGGAGGCGCGGCTGCGGCGGGGGTCGCTTCCCCCCTAGCCCGAGAGCCGGGCATTGCCGGGCAGGTGGGGTCGGGCAGGGGGCTGAGGCAGATCTCCTTCCCCGTGGGTCTTTCGGGCGCATCCCCCCGTGCGCGGCGGGTTGCGGTGCCTCTGCCTGGCGGGGCTGTGCGTGCCTCCAGGCAGGGCTGCTTTTCCTGCCTTGAAACGCTGCCCGAGGTGAGTGGTCGGAGGCACCTGCAGCCACGCTGAAATTCCCATTTTCGTCTCGAGCAGCGTGCTTCATTAAGGGCTGGCATTAAGCAGCGCTCATCACGTAGGCTTTGTCTAGGTGGAAGCATGGCTGGGGCTCTTCCGTCATCTTGAGTTTAATTCTTTATTCACAGCCTTGTTGCTTCCCTCCCCGCCGATCCATGCAAAACAACTCCACACTCTGCTCTGTCTCCAAGGCGAGAGCAAACTGCCAAAATGTTGCAGAAATGCAGCAAGCACTAGGGAGGACTGGAGTCTGAAAATGAAAGCTGTAGTAAAATCACAAGGTCACAGGCGTGTGGGTGCGAGTGTGTGCTTTCAGGGCTCCTTTTCGCTTGTGCTTTGCGGGAACCTGTTTGTTCCTTCAGTCCCAGATGTTGGAAATTCACAAGTCAGGCAATGGGAATGAAGGCTGAGAGAGGCTGGGGTTTTCTGTGTGCTCCCCTGGCACCTGCCTGGGAATTCATGTGCTTTTTGTCACCATCACAAAGAGAAGGGGTGTGCTTTTATTGAGAAAAGGGAAGCTGGGACACTTGCATATTGATGTGATGGTGGCATCCAGGAAAAAAAGAGCTGCGCTCTCTGGCTTTGGCTGGGGACGTGGCTGTCATCAAAGAAAGGCATTTGTGATCCCTTGGGAGCACCTATTAACTGTTTCTTTCTCCCCTTTTTCTTCTGACTGATTCTTCAATAGCAGCTTTGCCCCTTGTCCAGCACAGACATTTAATCCAAATAGGGACATAATGTAGCATTTCTAGGACCATCACCTGCCAGCCAAGCCATGAACTCCCACCACCAACTCCCCAGGAAAGCTGTCTGACTCCTCTTATGCCCCCACCAGCTCTGTTGACATGAACAGCTCTTAAGCCAGTGCTGGGGGGCCACGTTGGTCAAAGTTTCCTCTCTACCAGGCTTTGCATTCAAACTACCTGAGGAAGTTGGACTTAGTCTCTGTGTCCAGCATCCCTGAGTGCCAACATGGAGTAGCACAGTTCTAACCTGATTAAACTTTGCTTGCTTCTCTTTCCTCCACTTTCACTAAGGTTTTCATAATCCATTGGCTGTGAATGGCTCCTGAGACTTGAATATTCACTGTCCTGTAGCTGCCCAGGCTGCACCTTGTCTTCTATGCTGGCAATACTGTACATGACATGGCACAAACTTTGGTTTATGTCCTTGCTGTTGGGAGTCTCTACAGCACCTTAAATGATGCTGTATAGGCACAGCCACTTCTCTGCCTTTTGTAGTGTCATGACACTACTGATACTGAGCTCAGAGCGCTCAGGGTTGCGATTTCCTGGCATTGCACCTGGGACAGAATTTGGGTTTCTGCTGTGGCTTTGAGGGGATACTGTCCTGATGGCTCATTGGGGAAAAACTTCTCTTCTCCAGCATACTAATGAAATTTAGATCCTGTAATAAAGCCCAGTGCCCTGCAAGATCCAAGCATCGCTGGATGACCAGCCAACAGGTTGGTCACAGACAACACAAGTGACAGTGGCTCTCCTTGCAACTGGCACGGGGAACAACCTGGAGCTCTGTCCAAGCTCAGAGTGCTGGGGTCCGCATGTGCTCCCAGCTCCTCAACATCGGTGCACGCAGCTGTGCAAATCCTGGCTGCACCTGGGGCTGCTGCAGGCTGCAGTGCTCTTGATATTCCAGCATCCACTAAGGGCTGAGCTCCCTGACCGAGCTTTCCCTTGCCAAGGGTGTGAGTGGTATCTCTCCAGCTGTTTTCAGGAACCTTGGAGGAACTTGGCTTTTGCTGTTATCTCTGTCCCTCTGGTGATTTTAAGTGAAATTGGAAAGAGGGAGGAGTGATGTGAACAGACAGACAGACATGGAAACTGTGATTACATGTGCCTGGCTTCCTAAGGAAACCTGGCTACAAATAGAAGTGAGATTTGGTGCTGCAAAGAGCTCCTGAGGAGACAGAGAAGGCGGGGGAGTCTGAGGAGAAGGAAGGGGTGGTTAACCTCGTGTTTGAGATAGGTAAAGAAGGCCCTGCACCCACCTGGGCTTAGAATCCCTTGCCTGAGGTCTGGGGGTCTAAAAACTGGCCATCTGCTTGGCATTAGCATCCAGCTCCCTCTAGAGTCAGCCGTGCCAGAGCTGTGCCTCTGGATGTGGCTCTGCTGGGAGGTGCTACCACCCCTCCCCAGCCAGGAGCAGTCACAGAGACGGATGGAGCATGCCAGGGTGAGCCCCCAGCCCAGCACCTGCCCAACTCCAGTCTAGTACCATGCCTGAATTGCCCAGGTCAACAATCTGCATTTGCATCAATCTTCCCCCACACTCATCCCCATGGACATCTCCATCTCTTCATCCCTGGACGGTCACAGGGAACTGGGGATTTATGTCTTCTCCCTTGAAGCTTTCTGTTCCTGCAGGGCCCAGAGGAGCATCCTGCTGCACAGAAGACCCACATACAGTTACAAACCCAGTGCAAAAATAGTCCCAAGGGGAAGAGAGGACACAGGCACAGAGGAAAGCAACAGGCCTGTTAATTCCTCCCTTCTGGCCTCTTTGGGGCACCTCTGAGCAGATACTTCCTCCCCAGGCTGCCCAAGAACCTCAGGCTTGTTAGCAGTGTTTTATTCTCCCAGCACACACAGGAGATGCTCTTCCCATTTTACCCAGAGACATGGAGCACAGGGAGATCCAGGGCTGCCCTGAGATCGCACAGGGAGTCTGCCAGCCAGGCAGCCTCAGGGCCGTGGAGAATGGGCAGACTCTGCTTAAATCAGCAAGGGAGATGCACAGGCAGAGGGGAAAGCATCAGCAACCCAAGAAGAATCACAGGAAAGAGCCTGATGCTGCTTGATAAAGAAGAAACCAAAGGCAGGTGGTAAGGATAAAGAAATGGTCTGAAAACAGCAGTAAATTGGAAGACAGTTGTCTAAAAAGCAGACAAACAAACAAAATAACCCCAGTCCTGGAGAAATGTAGCATTTCCCTCTTACTTCTTATTCCCTGGCATATTCCTTGCTGAGATCTTGAGTGGGAGAAAGGGACAACTTGACACTTGGTCTCCGTGCGTGAAAAACAAGACTGTAATCTCCCTGGCAAACGGTTCCAAGCTCATTCTCTGCAAGCTGCCCCCAAATTCATCCAATGTGGCTGAAATTTTATATCAGGGATGTTTTATTTTCTCTATTTGTCTGTTTATTTTGGAAAGTTGCTGGGGAATTTGTGGGAGGAGATTGGATGTTTCATTGAAGAGATAGGATACTTGGAAAAATCAGTTGCATACTGATAATTATTCTTACTTTTTAATGTCCTTTACAGAAACCAGGGTGGCCTGATGTGTGCTTTACTTGATTGGCTTCATGGAGGGCTTGTGCCTCTGACTATATTTGGAAAGGTTTTGATGTTTTTTTTGTACTGATGCAATCAGGATGCTGATGGCCTGGAAATCATTTTCCTGATGCGGAGATCTACAGGGTCATGGGTAGGGGATGCCAACAGGCTGTGCCTGTTTTGGAGTGGCAGAGCTGGGTGAAAGGGAGCAGGAGCCAGGCAGAGCCGGAGCAGGGAAGTGAGCCAAGGGTTTTCCAAGCAGCGTTTAAAGTGCCATCACGCTATGCAGCCCTGAGTGGCAACACAGTCGTGGGACTTAGCGGCTTTCCTCCACGGTTTGGATGTACAGCCAGTGCGGCACAAGGATCCTTTTCCTGCTCTGATAGGCAAATCTCACAGCTGTCAAAAGATCAGTTTTACCAAAGCTGCGCCACGGGGTCAGCTTCAAGAGCAGAAGTGAAGCCAGTGAAGCCTATGGCTGCCCAGACAGATCTCCAAGCACCCTGTAACTCCTTGCAGAGCTGTTGGCGTCTGTTTTGTGTCCCTTGGCTGCAAGAAGCTGGACCTGTGATGGTCAGAGGCCAGATGGTTTGTTTGGGTTTTATTTCCTACAGCCACGTCTTTTCCCAGTACAGGCTGTGCCTAAGCTGCCTGCTGTAGAGCAGGCTGCTGGTTTCAGTGAGGTGTCCAGGCTTGAGCACAGCCAGGCAGGGGCAGCAGCAGCAGAGAAGATGGGGCCATGGCTGTCAGTCCCATGCATGGAGGCAAGGTGTGCAGTGCTTTCTCCTGGGAAGGCCGGTCATTGCTTGCAACAGATTCTTCTTCTCCTGCAAGAGAAACTGGGGAAGGGGTGTTCTAACTTGGGGGCTTCAGGTTTGATGGTGGTGTAGGGAAGAGTCTGCCTTTTTGGGGCTTGCTGTCTTTTCCCTAGGGACAGGGTGGGGAGCAGCTGAGTTGCTTTGAGCCTTTGTTTCTCTGGCTTGCAGGCTGGCTGTGCCTTGCAGCGACCACTAGCTCCTTCTTTGTCAGTTTTTGGGCCCTCTGGCTGAAGGGAGACCATCTTTCTCCAGCCTGTGACACCAGCAAAGGGTGGCTTGAGCTCCTTTCCCTGTCCCTCTCTAGTTCACTCTTGCTAGGAAAAAGTCCTCTCTTGTCTAGCTCTGACTGTAGGATGGGAAATGACTCTCTGGGAATCTCCGTGGTGTTGCAACACACTCCTGGTTGTGTTCCCACATCGTGTTGAAAAGCAGCCACTCTCGTGTGAGGAGCAAACTTTCTTCTGGTCCCCAGCAAGCGACCAGGCACCCTGTGGGGAGAGGGTGCTGCTCCAACCTCCTGTACAGTGGTGACACAGCCATGGGGACACCTTCTCCCATCCCAGCTGGCAGTAAATTGGCAGTGATGATGTTCATTGTGAAGCTGGTGTCGCAGTGGGGTGGGCTCCATTGGGTAGCACCGGTGGTGGCTGTAATGGTGTGAGCACTGCTGTGTGACAGCTGCTCTGTACAAGTTTTCCGTGGGATGCTGGGAAAAAATTTCCACATGGAGAGCCTATCAGTCTTTCTTTGTGTGGCCACTCATTCCTCATGAGCCCAGGCCATTTCCTTCCTTGCCCAATCCTGTATTTAAGGTGTCTGGACCTGCAGTATTTTTTCAGTGCTCTTAAAAATAATGGTGCCTCTAGTGTGTAGCAAATGGTCACAGTCCCGTGTGTGATACAAAGCTTTAGGAAATTAATGGGGAGGGTCTTACAGTGGATATTTCAAGGCTGAAGATGAGACTTTTGGGAGGCTGCTGCAAAGAAAAAGCTGTGCTTTGTTGAAATGCAGAGCAGCTTTCAGGCTCGCTTTGCATGCAGCAACCAGTCAGCCTGAAGGATCGATGCTGCCAGGGAAAGATCAGAGCAGAGTCTAAAAGGCTGTTTCCTCCCCATCTGGCAGCTCCTGAGCTGGGGGGCAGGAGCATGAGCTGGCAGCAGAAGCTCTCTCCTACCAATTTGTAAAACCTAGAGCTCCCATGTCCAGCAGGGAGGCAAATACCTCTGCAACCCTCCCAGCCCTGCTGTGGGCAACAACTGCCCTCTTGGTGTTTCACAGCACCAAAGGGTGGAATAAAGGCTGGACTGACAGCCCTTGGCCGGGAGCTCCATCTAAACTGAGCTTGTTATGGAGTCTCTCACAGGCTTTCCTCCCTGACTGTGCAAAAACACCTGCTGGCACCCCTGTGGAGCTTGTCTGAAAAGGGAAAGGGGCTCTGTGCCACTTCAGGTCAACTCAGGTTGGGCTCTGTCTCTTCTGATTAGTTTTAGCTCTCCCTGAGAGTTCTCCAGCAGCACCAGGACAGTTCCCCTCCTGCAATGGTGAGAAGGGCTCAGGGTCCTGTCCCTGGGCATCAGGTGGTGCTTATGGGCAGGGCTGTGCTGGCCTGGAACAGCACTTTGGGATTTTTCACCACACATGTATGGCCAGCACTGAGCCTGAGAGCAGCCTGCACCCCTGCCTGGTGCTGCCCTGATCCCTCTGACCCCAGAAGCACAGGGGCAGTGCCACCAAGGCCACGAGCACCGTGGCAGGCAGGGTTTGCCAGGGCTGCCAGCCTGACACTGTGCGTCAGCTGCTGCACACGCTTTTATTGTTGATGGCCAGGATGGGAAATGCAATTGAGACACCTTAATGAAAAGCTAACAAAATTCATTTTGGGGGGAGGGCTGCTCTTCAGGTAGCCTTGCTTCTCCTTACAGAATGCTGGAAATTATTTTTCTGGGAATATTCCTACACTATGCCACAGTGTGCTGACCATGAGCTGAGACCACAGGCAAATGCACTGTAAGTGGGTCTCTGGGGACCAAACTGTTTATTTTGGATTTAATTTAATAGCAGGTGCTTCTCAGAGATATTTTGAGTGTCAGGCTTTGGCTGCATGTGTGTAACTAGCATGTTGTGACCAAGCATTTTCTAGCCCTTCATAATTCCTGAGCCTCACTGTGAATTGGTTTGAGTAGAAAAGCTGGTTATGGTATGTGAACCTTGCTTGATGATGACACCACAAAATGCTGGAGAAAGTACAACAGAGTTGGGGAATGCTGCTGCTGCTCAAAGGAAGCACATTGGCATGACTGGTGGGAGTCTTTTCCAAAGCTCCAGCCATTTCTTATCCCTCTTCAGAGGAGCTCCACATTTCTTACCTCCTGACATCTGAGGGAAAAATACTGTTTGTTCATGGAGTGCTGGTTGGGAATGCCAGAAATATGGATTGCTCAGGTGCAAGCCTGTAGGCCTTTTTCTCTCCTGTTTAACGTAGTATGGGACTTGATTTCAAACAAACAAATAAACAAACCAAAACAAAACCTGACTTATATTAGAATGTTTGAAAGGGGAAACACATGGTAAATTAAGTTCAAATTACTTATTAATTTGATTTCATGGGTGTCTTTTTTTCTGAATGAGACTTCCAAAACCCAAATCCTTTTAAGGCTGGAGAGTTGGTCCAAAGTGTGATGGGACTCTCCTATTCTTTATGACCCAAATCAGTGACCCAAAGCATAACATTTTTTTCTAGAACCATCTGTTTTCTCTTCTTGCCAAGGGGATTTCACAATGCCTGATTGCTCTGAATAATTGTACATGTGCAGGGATATGACTTGCCACAGGGAGAAAAATTAACTGAACAAGGACAGGTGGATGTTCCTGAGTTTTCTGAAGAAACTACTACCCTTTAGAAAGAGAAGGTGAAGAACCATGCAACTGAGTCATATTTTATGCTCACAATGAATTTTTTTAAGCCTACATATTTAAAAAGGAAACAAAACTACGCTGGGATAAACAGAGCAGGTACCAAGTCAGCCTGTGTTTTGACAGCCCCTTTATCAAATGTCTCCGTGACTTGGTTTGGAGCAGTGTGAAACACAGGAGTACAGATGTTGGGTGACTAATTCATGCTTCAGCTAAATTTCAATGACCGTGAATGCACATCTGTTTCAGCTTAGCCAGCCACTGAACGGCCTGCAACAAGGTGCTCCTCTTTACAAACATCGTGTTTGCATTTTTTTCACTTTGGGCTTGTGAGCGGTAGCTCTCATTTGGGGAAGCAGAAGGTACCCAGGGACTATGATCAGGGGGGCAATGAGTCTGGTAGTAAGAGCTTTTTTTGTAGCATTAGCAGGATTCCCAATGCAAAAAACTTTCTCTTAAATCTGTCTTCCTACAAGAGACTTGCTTTTTCTTCTTCAATTTATCTGTTCTTATCACCCAGCTCTCTGATTTGCTCACTTCCCCCACCATGTATCTTTTTCTTTTCCTAATTACAATACCAGGGGGTGGGGGTTGGAGGCAGATCAACAGTTCCTGGTGAGAAAATGCCATTTATATAAAACTGTCTTGGTAAATTCTCAGTATTATTCTTCCAGACCCATAATCCTACTACAGCATCCATAAATGAAAGCAAATGGAGGAGAGGGGTTTGATCCACCATTACAGTGTCTTTTTGTGGAGTAGATCCCATAACATGGATGTGGGATAGTACCCGCTGCTTCCTCCAGCTGGTTGTTCCCTTGCACACAGCCCTGTCCCTGAGCTTTTTTTTCTTTCAGGGGTGTGGGGCTTTTATGAGCAAAATCAGCTCAGCTTTTTGTATTTCCCAGTGAAGTCGAGGTATTGACGTGCTCATTTTCCTCTCTTCATAGGAACATTTTTAAGTACCATCTGATTAACTTGGATTGCAGAAGCGTGGTTTAGCAAAGGCTCTCCTTGAGGAGAAAATACAGCTTTAATAACTAGGGATCTGGCTTTTATTGGCTAGTAAATTTGAGAATGCAACACTGAGCATGCTCAGGGGTTTTTTCACTAAGCATCTCTTTGTACTTAAAGGCATCTCTTCTGTCGGTTTATGCACTGTTAACTAACTGCAAACCACTTTAACAGCTCCTCTACATTGCTGGAAAATCCTGAGGCAGGACAAGGGCAAGTAGGGCTGTCATGCCCGATGACTGATGCTGTAAATGGAGTGAGAAAGGCCCTTGAAGGGGAAGCCGTCACAGCTGACCTAGTGGGAAAAGAACACAGGGACATGTTTCCTCTAGAAGCATGCCAAGAGAGCCAGGCTTCGATGCATATGGGGCTCCTTCCAGTTTTGGGAAGGTGCAAAGTGATGCACTGTGGAAGGAATGGCTCCAAAATCATTAATTACATGCTGCCCTTCTGGTGCACCTTATGACCAAGTTACTGTTAAGAGTAAGGTTTTGCCAGGGATCAAGTTCACTTTGTGCAGATTTCTGATGTGGAGTAGATGGGAGGACTGTGAGCAAGGAAAGACTGTGAAATACATGACTTACAGTGATTTAAAATAGCAAGTATAAAAATATTTTTTAAACATGATGAGGGGATAGTAGATTTCCCTGTCCTCTCCTGCTCTTACCCTGAATTCCAGTGAGTGAGTGCCCTGTAATTTTGAAATGAGAAACACTTTTGCCAGCTGTGAAGCAGAACAACGGGCATTAATTAGATTAGAGGAGCAAGAAAATGCAATTGAACAAATAGGTTTTCAACAAAGAGAAAGAAACATGGTATAGCTAAAGGGGGGTAGGTACTAGCTCACTGGTACCATCTGAATCCATCCTGGTTCTGATGACTGAACTAGACGATTTCTACATGGAAAACATCTCTAATCATAGCAAAATGGGCTCATCAGCTGGATCTTCTTGAGTAACAATATTACTTGATCATATCTTTGGAGAGGAAAATCTGTTATCTTTGGTTGACCTCACTTAATGCATCTTTCCTTTTTGCCTCTTCAGGTTGACGATGTTTGGGACCTGTCTGGTGGAAGTGGCCATGTCGCGAGTAACTCATGCACGCGCCTTCCCAGTGAGCTTCCCTCTCCTGAGCCTTGTCCTGGTGCTGCTCTTCCATGCAGAGGGCACACGTGCGGAGAGCCCCAGTGAACTGCCCGCCAACGACACCGAGGAGTGCGCTGGCTCCTACATCTGCAAAAAGGGTGTGATTTTACCAATATGGGAACCCCAAGACCCCTCATTTGGGGACAAAATCGCTCGGGCAACAGTGTATTTTGTAGCAATGGTGTACATGTTCCTAGGAGTATCCATCATAGCCGACCGCTTCATGTCCTCCATCGAAGTCATTACATCCCAGGAGCGGGAAATAACCATCAAGAAGCCCAATGGTGAGACCAGCAAAACCACTGTGAGGATCTGGAACGAGACTGTTTCCAACCTCACACTGATGGCCTTGGGTTCATCTGCTCCAGAGATCCTCCTGTCTGTTATCGAGGTGTGCGGCCACGGCTTCACGGCAGGGGACTTGGGGCCAAGCACGATCGTGGGGAGTGCTGCCTTTAACATGTTTGTCATCATTGCAATCTGTGTGTACGTGGTGCCAGATGGAGAGATAAGGAAGATCAAGCACTTGCGAGTGTTTTTTGTTACGGCGGCCTGGAGCATCTTTGCCTACACGTGGCTTTACATTATTTTATCTGTGTCTTCTCCTGGTATTGTGGAGGTTTGGGAAGGCTTGCTCACCTTCTTCTTCTTCCCCATCTGTGTGGTGTTTGCCTGGATAGCTGACAGGAGGCTTTTATTTTACAAGTACGTCTACAAGAAATACCGAGCTGGCAAGCAGAGAGGGATGATCATCGAGCACGAGGGTGACCGGCCCTCTTCCAAGGCTGACATCGAGATGGACGGAAAGGTTGCTAATTCTCACGTGGAGAACTTTTTGGATGGGACACTGGTGTTGGAGGTGGACGAGAAAGACCAGGATGACGAGGAAGCCAGGAGGGAAATGGCTCGGATCCTGAAGGAGCTGAAACAAAAGCACCCAGACAAGGAGATGGAACAGCTCATAGAGTTGGCCAACTACCAGGTCCTGAGCCAGCAGCAGAAGAGCAGGGCCTTCTACCGCATCCAGGCCACTCGGCTCATGACTGGCGCTGGCAACATCCTGAAGAGACACGCTGCAGACCAGGCCCGCAAAGCCGTCAGCATGCACGAGGTCAACAGCGAGGTGACCGAAAACGATCCCGTCAGCAAGCTCTACTTTGAGCAGGGCACCTACCAGTGCTTGGAGAACTGTGGCACCGTGGCTCTGACCATCATCCGCCGGGGAGGAGACCTGACCAACACGGTGTACGTCGATTTCCGGACAGAGGACGGGACGGCCAACGCTGGCTCTGACTATGAGTTCACTGAAGGGACAGTGGTCTTCAAGCCTGGAGAGACCCAGAAGGAAATCCGTGTTGGCATAATCGACGACGACATATTTGAGGAGGATGAGAACTTCCTGGTCCATCTCAGCAATGTCCGTGTAAGCACCGAGGCGTCAGATGAGGGTGTTCTTGAGGCCAGTCGTGTCTCAACACTTGCCTGCTTGGGATCACCATCTACTGCCACCGTCACCATTTTTGATGATGACCATGCCGGCATCTTCACCTTTGAGGAGCCAGTAACACACATCAGTGAAAGTGTAGGAACCATGGAAGTGAAAGTGTTGCGAACCTCTGGAGCACGAGGAAATGTTATTGTGCCCTACAAAACCATTGAAGGCACGGCCAAAGGTGGAGGAGAGGACTTTGAAGATACCTGTGGGGAGCTGGAGTTCCAGAATGATGAGATAGTGTAAGTCAAGGTTTTATTTGTGTCTTCACAGTCTTTGTTTCTCCTGAAACAAAATGCACTCTAGCTCTCAGAGCTGCACTGGAGGTGTTTGGGTGCCAGTGCATTGCAATAAGCCATGAATGGCCTTAGGTGCTTTGGGGAGCCTGAAACGCTGCGTCCCTGCCTTGTCAGTTGACTGGTCAGGGGCACTCCAGCCCTCCAGCAGCAGGGAGGTGGAACTGATCTGGGAGCTGTACCCATGCGCTGAGCAGATCTCTACAGCCTCAGCTCTGCAGTGGAGCAGAGAACAAAACCAAGGTGTCTGTGACCACACAGGCACGAGGGCATGTCTTGCAAAGGGCTTAAACTGAATGTGTGAATTGTGGTACCTGCTTCCTCTTTCCTGTTGAGGTTCAGATCATCCGGTACTGGGGCACAGCCTGTCCTACTGATGCTCTGCTCAGGCCTTTGGTGAAGGTTGGTTCACCTTCTCCTGTTCCAAAGGCTGTCAGCTTGGATCACTGTCCAACACAGGTCTTGAAAAAGTGTTGCCATGCAGGGAAGCCTCATGAGTAGAATATATAACTGCAGCCACATTCAGCTGCTTGCAAGTAAAAAAGGAGGCTGAAAGCTGTTGGAGGCTACTCCTGAGTGTTGCTATTTGGATAGTGGGGAAATTATTAGTGCTGTAGCCTTATTACATTATGTGAAGAACGTAAATTTGCTCAGTAAATCATAGTAGAAAACATCTATCCTTGGGCTCGTCATGAAGACATTTCCTTGCCCAGCTGGTGCTCTGGGAGGAGTAAGAGTTGGGAGCTGTGTTGTTCCAGCCTGAGGCTCTTCCTACAGTGAATTCTGTGTTTGCAGCCAACTGGGACTAAGTTCTGTAGCACAAAAACACTGCACAGAACTGAAAGAAGTAACTGATAAAGGGCACTGCTGTGTCAAGGGAGAGCTAAATTTTGGCTTGGGTGTTATTTATTGTACTACTGGTCTCCTAGGAGCTGAGACAAACCATGGCAAGTGCCCAGAGTGGTCCTTGTGTATCTGCTGCGTGTGCACAGGGAGAATGAAACTTCTTCATAAAACTTCTTGAAGTAGTTGGGAGGGAAAAAAACGCCTGTGGTTCTCAGGCAGGATTTATACCAGTCGGGATTTTGACTTCCCAGGAAAAACTGAGCAAAAACTTCACAGCTATAGCAATCTCGAGGCCAGAACATGCATGTTGCTCACACAAGGGTAAGAGCACATGGTTCCTGGCTCCTGAATGACAAATATAGTAGAGAGGAATGCAGTTATTTGAATATTTTTTTATCATTTTGGGAGAAGCAGGGAGTTGTCTGCAGAGATGCAATGAACTAGGCTATAAGGATATCTCCCAAAGGCTCTTTGCTTTTTATCCAGGTCACTCAGAACTAGCAAAACTGGGCTAGTGGCAGTTAGACTTTGACGTTTGTTCCCAGCTCCCATGGGATGTGACAGGTTTACATGGCAGGCCAAACACACGGCCACAGGCTCTGCAAAGGCGCTCAGAGGGGCTTGGACTACGCCTTGCCTTGGATCAATCACTGTGGCCAGGATCTCTCTCCTTCATCCAAGACCTGTGTCTGTGCTGCTTCTTGGTGTTTGGGCTGTGATGAGGTGAAGTGTTCTCCCTGGCACTGCTGTGCCTGCTGCTTCTGGAGTTGGCCTTCCCTCCTCTAAGCTGTTCACTGCTGACTTTTGCCAACATCCCAGTAACCAAGGGGTGTGCTCGAAGCGAGCTGACCACATCCTGTGGGATCTGTGCCGGTGTGCCCTCACCAGGGCTGCAAGCCTTCTCCTTCCTCTTCTTACCAGCTGTCAAAATGTGCACAGCAAGCAAGAAACAGGGGAAAGCAGCTTTCTTAGAAACCTGAGCATGCTTTTCCTGCACAGATGCCATTGTATCTCTGTTGTCTTTAAACTGTCTCTCCCAGGAATCGCAGTGAGCAGCGGTGCCTCAGAAGTGTCCACAGCCTGGCACAGATGAGGGCCTGGGGACTGGGTGTAAGGAGGTGGTGACTGCAGGGACAGATGTTGACCAAGGACCTTTCTCCATTCATGTAGGAGAGGACATGCACAGAATGAAACCGGTGGTACATTTTCCAATCTGTTTGTGCGCCTGAAAGGCAGTAGGTATTAATCTAAAACTTAGCAGCTACATTCCATGTTCAGGAGCTGGGGGGTACAGTCTGGCTGGAAGAAGATTTCCTGCAGGTCCATGTTTTGTCTGGGCACAAGTTTAGGACAACCCTGGAGCACAGAAGCAGAGCATTCCTGACGCTGAGCTGCTGCTTACAGCATCCTCCCTTGGAAGAATTTGCTCCAATAAAGAAGATATACTAGCACAATATGTGGATTATGGAGCTAAAGACTTTTTCGCTCTGCCATTGCTTGATAGTGGCTGTACTTCAGCTAAGCCACTGTTATGTAGAATGGTGCAATTCCCTAGCACATTGGATTCAATAAAGTTCTAAAATTTCGGGTTTTCCCATGCTCTGATGGCCAAGAGACGTCTTTGCTGCCCTTTCTAAAGGTCTTTAGTGCCTCTTCAGTTCTGCCATTCAAGTCTGAATGAATCAGCTTGATAAAAGTGAGTAAGATGTGTTTTTCTGGGACAGTAATAACAAAGGTAGGGCAGTACAGTGAGACATGAAGATGAAAGAAAAGCATGCACAAGCCTCTATTATTAGAGGGCTGGCTTGCTGGTAAGTCCCAGTAAAATTAGAAAGCGCTGGGAGGGCCCTGATCTTCTGGAGACCTTCCTCTGGTTCCCAAAAGGCCTAATTACGTAACATGTTGTTTGTTTGTAGTGTCCAGAGAGACTTTCCCATTTTGCAATCTGTTGATGTCCCCCCTTCCCAGAGTACGCAAAATAGCAGTTTAACTGCTGAAGCCATGCTGCTCCTGTGCATTTAAACAAACATCTCATTCTGATGCTACCAAAAAGAGATGTGTAATGGAGATGTTGGTCCTCCTGTGGAACGTTTTATCCCGGCATTGCCTCTCGGAGTGGTGCTTTTCTGCTTCTTGTTCCTGAAGCACAGTTGGTGTGTTCAATGGATGCATGTTAGCAGGTGAAAGGAACAGCTTTTAAATGGGCTTTGCGTGACACATTGTTCCAAGCTGCATGGGAGAAGGTGTCTGACTGGGGTGTCAGCAAGATCAGTCTCAATGATGCTGCACTGGTACCTGGGGCTCTGAGACACCGGCGTAGGTGCTGTGATTTAAAGTGTAAGAGAGCCTTCCCTCTGGGCCCACCCTCAGCAAGGTGACTCCAGCCTTGTCCTGCATCTCCATTAATGATTAAAGCTTTCTGCATGAGAACATGGAGAAGATGTGCAGTTGTAGGCCCTTCCTGCCCGCTCCCCCCATCTACTACAGCTACTGTGATCATAGAAGAGGTCACTAGTTCATCCAGCCAGTGTATTTTTGTCTCCTGACTGAATGCTAAATAATTCAAAAGAAGTCCAGCTTCCTATATTAGAGGAGGAAGCAATTGTTCCCTCGGCTGATGTCCCATCAGCTCTTCTCCTTTCTGTCTCAAAGGCTCAAGAGGAGCACCCCTTCCAGATGTGACTGCAAAGCTGTATGAAAACAGCTTGTTCTCTCATGTTCAAAAAATACAGTTTTTCTAGGGATAACATTGCAACTAGAGACCTGTTACAATCTGCGCTCCAGATGTCTGCACACACACCCCAAAAGAAAAGATTTTACTGTGTTAATGTCAGTGAGGAAGATGGTACAGACAGTTCTATGGACAACCAGTTAAACTCGTATTTCCCCTATGCAATCAAACCTTTAAATGCCTGGAAAGCCTTATGTCAAATGATCTCGCTGTTCATAATATACAGTTTAGTTGTTTTTATAAAACATGTCTGCTGCAGATTTAGGAAATGACACTCTTTGCCCATTTGAATTTGACTTGTCCGAGTCGGTTTTGGCATTTCTCTGGAAGCATAAATTTAGGAGCTGAATACTAACAGAGACACAAACATCAGCTACATCCTCTGATTTTTTTGGGAAAGTGTCCCCAGAAACCACATAGGCTCCCTCGCAAGGGCCCTTTAAAAATGCCAATGTCAATAAATATAGATTGTTGGCAGGAGGGGAACCGAGTGGTGCTGGTTTTTTAAGTGCCCCTTTTCTTTTCCAAAAAGAAGTTGGGTCAGGTATTTCTAAAGAAACAGCAAAAATAATACCCTGACTCAGCCCTGGAACCCCTCTATATCAGTTTTTCATCTGTGGCCTGCAGCTTCAGAGAAAAAAAGTAAGGCCTCCAGCATGAGCAGCCTTGCAGTAGGATGCAGTTGAAGAGCAGATGTCTTCTGATGTACCAGAGAGATTGCTATAAACCAGGCTGGAAGGGAAGCAAATAAACATTCCCTTTTTCAGGTTTCACTGTTCACCACATTGTCTTCCACTTTGTGGTCCCACTTTGTTCAGCTGGGCCAGTGTGCATTCCCTGACTCAACAGCCCCAGCTTGCACAGGGTTAATGTCTGGCAGCACAGTGTGAGATACCAAAGGAGACCAAACAAAGATTAAACTCTGGTTTGGCCTGCTTCCAGAGCCCAGTGTGGGGTTTACAGAGTATTCTCCCCTCACCACTGGAAGTCTTGCCTGGCTCAGTGGGATTTGCAGGCAGTACAGATATGGCCAGCTGGATCTAGGTCTCGGATCCTTGGCCCAGTGGGATTTGCAGGCAGTACAGATATGGCCAGCTGGATCTAGGGCTCGGATCCTTGGCAGAAGCACCCCATGCTCCTGGTCCATCCAGGACAGATCCATCTTATGGGATGTGGCCCTGGCCCTGGCCCACAGCGGGGCTCTGAGCAGGCGTGTGGCTCCACGCTGGGGCACGGATGGGGCCTGTTTCCCTTGTGAGGAGGAGGAGTTCTCTGGGCCTGAAATGTATAATTTCTTTGGTTCCTGAAGGCCAAAAGCTGGTTGTCCCCTCTTCAACAGGGTCCGTTGTCTTTTCTTTTTCTCCTCTTCATTCAAACAATGTTCAGCCTCCAGTCATGGGCATCTCTCTTAAACTGCTGTGCTCTTGCCTCAGCTGCGTGGTCAGCCACGTCTCTGTTCGGAGACAGCAAGGGCATAAGGCCACATGGTGTCCACAGACCTTCCCCATCGTGCTGTGCCCAGGACATGGCAGGTACTGAAAAATTCATTCCCAATACCACCTCAGGTCTCAAGCTCCTGAAGGGCAAGCTTGCAGCTGTGTCTCCAAGTGTCCCACGGCTTCATCTGCTCCCCAGGGTGAAGCCACTGAGGGTGCTCCAGTGGCACGTCGTTGTGGTGCTGTGGGACAAGTCCTGCCCATGGCTTCCTCAGGGAGGGTGAGCACGGGATGCAGACTGTGCCGTTTGCCCAAATAAGTCAGGAAATCCAGGAATTTGATTGCATGATGTCCCCTGTGGAGGGGATTAGGCAGTGAAGTTGTGTTATTGGATGAAGCAAGTTGTGCCAGCACATCACTGGGGGTGAGTGGCGGGGGGAGAAGGGTGAGGACAAGAGTTAGCTGAAGAACTGACATAGTTTTTGTCCTTGAAAAACCAATGTTTCCTTATTTGTAATGAGCTGTTGTTGGCAATTTGCTGCTGCCAGCTGCATCTCTGTGGTTGATTAAGGGAGCTGGGATCTTAAATATGTAATAACTCCCTGAAAGCCATTGAGAGGTAGTTATTAGCTTCACCAGGGCCTGTGTACACATCCACTGCGCTCCTTTATGAAAAGGCTACCTATTAAATGCATTGTAGTGATTCACAAAATGCAGAATCTAGGCTTGTTTTAAGAAATTAAAACAAGAGCCCTAGCAAAGCTTGTTGGTGCAGGAAAGTTATCTCACGGTGAAGCACTGTTCCATAGCTCCCTGCTGGGGAGACAAGAATAGAGGGTAGGAGAAGTCCTATCCCTGTTTGCAGACCCTTCTTTCCCTGGCATGTGCTTGAGCAGCATTGGCTCCAGCAGGGCTTTACAACAGAACAGGCATCCACCCCTCTCCCAGCTGTGCAAATGGGATCCACGGCTGGGGAAAATCCTTGAGCTGGGAGAGGTAATTCATTCGTACACAGAAGCCCAATGCAATTTGAGTTCAAGTTGTGTATTTGCTTTGGGAGTAGCCTTCTTTCCTCTGACACTGTGCCTTTGGGTTTGAACCAAGTGGATGGCACTCAGTATTCTTCCAGCAGCAGGGCTGAAACTGTAGGCTCAAAATGAGAGTGACAGAACAAAAAGCAGACAGCTGACCACAGCCAGCATCTGAGCATCTGTACAGATGGGCAGAGAAACATCTGCTGCCATCCAAAGCCAAACAGAGAGGAGAAGCTGGACGTGGTGGACTGAGTCAGAAGCAGACCCTCCTCAGAGGGAGAGGCTGAGCCTGGAGGCATCACCCCACATGCTGCAGGCAAATGAATGTGATCAGCCAGCTCTTTGCTCACAGGAGGAATGTGATGTTGCCCTGCCCCTGTCAGATGCACAGTCTTCCATGTCTGGATCTGGCATCTGTGTGTCTCCACTGGCTCTGCTCACACCAGGGACAAAATCATGTGTCCCCTAGCAAGGACATTCTTATCACTGCCATGCAAGGGGAAAGCCACCTATCCTCTCCCTTGTCTTTGCTCCTTCCCCTGTTCTCCAGCACCACAGTGTAACTGTTTTAGCTTAACCTTCACAGTCTGGCCTTGCCAAACTACCTGTGTTTTTCTGGTACTCTTAGATGAGGAGCTTTGGTTAACAGCCTTTCACATCCACAGTGTCTGCCATGGTGTGTGCATGGCCTCCCTGCACTGGTACGATGGGGTATGTCCTTCTCTTTGAAGTCTTGAGCATGGTTGGAGTTAAGGTCAGTCATCTCGAAGTCATAAATGCCAGTTAGCCTGAGGACATCTTGGGAGATATCAAAAACTCTGCTAATAAAGTTTCTGACAATAACATTAGAGGCACTGTGCTGGTTTCCAAGAATGGCAATGCTGAATCCTGGGTGACAACAAATAGTAACAGCATTCTGTGTTTTAAAAATATCTTAGTGTAAGAGAGAAAATATTCCCACTGCTGTGTAAGAGGGTGACCAGCATGAGCCTCCTCTGCCCAGTCCCTATATGGTTCCATTTCCATAATGTCTGGACTGCTTCCTACACAATCAAAGTAACAATCAAATGTGTCTGGCAGTGAGAAACAAAGCAATAACAAAGAATGGGGGCATGGCTGGATCCCTGTGAACTGGGTGCTGGAAGGAGAGAGATGGAAGTGATGGCATATGCCTGCCCCATCAGAGCAAAGTCCTGTCCAGGGAAAGGTCCCCTGAGTGCAGGAGTGGCATCCAGGGCAGAGATAATACTTTGGAGTTTTTCAAGGGATGCTTTAAATTTTATGGCGTTATCAGGAAGCTTCTTTGGAGGGTTTGAGTGATTCCTTTGGTTATTTTCTCCCATTAAAACACTGGTGTGTGGCAGTCACACTGTGCTATTTTGGAGTCATGCAATATGGCTCTAACTCAACCACAAGGCCAGTACACCCTGCAGAGACCCTTGTCCCTAGGGCCAGATGCACTGTCACCAGGTGGCAAAGCTGTTGTCTCGCTGGCTGGGACATAAGAAGGACAAGCAGACAAAAAAGGATTGATTTGCTCAGAGTTCTTTTCCAAACTTAGTTGCTTGCTTCCTAGTAAGAAACCACTTTTGAGATGTGCTTGCATGCTCCTGTCACGATACTAAAGAACAAATTAGTTAAACGTGTTTTTGCAAGCAATTTGGAGTAGAAATCTATGGATCCATGAGCACAATCAGCAGCCCCCAAAACTGCCCAGGCAGGCTCTCAGCATCCCCCCTGCCTGCCCTTCTCCCTGGTGCTTGCCCTCCCATCTCTGTGCCACTCAGGTGGCCTTGGCTCTGCCCTCCTCTGCCCCAAAACCTCCCCCGTGCATCCTGAGCACCAGTGTTGTGACAGATGACTTATTCTGGCATGCCTTTGGGTAAGGGCAGGCAACACTCCTGTCTGGAGACTGTGGACTCTGTGCTCTGAGGAGCTGCGTGTCCTCGGCCACAGCCCCTCCCTCTGCCCTCGGCGATGCCACTGTGCAGCCCAGGCTCTACTGTCCTCACACTGCACAGCTCTCACAGAGATTCACAGCCCTGTCACAGCCTATGCAGCAGAAAAAAAGCCAGTTCTGCAGGGAGTCTGGAATGAATCGAGTTGCAGCGAGCAGGGGAGAGACGCCCTGGTTTCATTGAGAAGAGAAGGCTTGATCTGAAACAAAACCTGTTACTTTGGCTCAGGCAGGTAGGGAGCAGATTTTACCTGGCACCAGAGTCTGCACAGGAGCCAAGTATTTGCTTGGTTCAGTAGATTTCCATTAACACTTTGGGCTGAAATTGAAATTTATCTTCCTCCTTAGTGACTGGGTATGTGACAGGACCTAGGGGAGTAAGATATCACCCCTACACAGGGTAAAAATAATGTAAACATAGTATCAATGCCCCAGGCACAAATCATCCTGGGAATAAGGAGGGAAGTGTAGCAGGAGATTTACCTGACTCATGAGCTCTCTGGTGACCTGGATCTCAGAAAGATTCATACAAAAATCTGAAAATGGGTCAGTTTAGTAAGGAGGATTGTAACAGAGAAGTGTTGGAGGGTTGGGTCAGAATCAGGCTGAGCATGAACTGGATAAGAATTAGATGGGAAGGAGATATTCCGGACATTCACGCCTTAGCACTGCAGAGGAAGGAGGGGAAGGGAGCTGAACAACATTCTGCTGAGAAGCAGGTCCCTCTGTGATGTCTGTGTTCATGAGGCCTGCAGGTAAAGGACAGAGATGACACAGCCTAGCTGTTCTGAGACTACAAGGCAAATGGAAATCTAGCCTCGTGCTGTAAGGGGAGTGCATGGTGGGCTCTTAGCAGTCCCTCTGGAAAGTTTCCTGGGCAGTATGTGACATGTGCAGGAAAGCTCGGAAGCTGCCTTCAAAACCAGCTCAGCCAGATTAGGTCTGCTTTTGTACCTAAAAGAGCCTAGAATAAATCAACACGTTATTTGTAAGTACCTCAAAGATAACAAGGAGATGAATAACAGCCAGCATATATTTGTCAAGAGCAAATCTTATCAAGCCAACCTAATTTCCTTTTATGCCAGCCTTTTGGGTAAGGGAGAAGCAGTGTTGTCATATCACTGAGCTTCAGAAGGGCTTTTAATGTTGTCTTGTTTAGCACTGTCATAAGCAAGCCCTGGCTAAATGGGCCACTGGGGTGATGGGGTCTAATCTGTCTGGAAAGAGAAATGTGTCACTGGATGGGGGTGAAAAGGTGTTCAGTAGATGCTTGTCCTGAAATGGAGCTTGTTGGGCATGGGAAAGAGAAAATTGGTGTTTTAGCTTGCAGATAAAAAGAGAATAGACTCTGAAAGCATTATCAGAGGTAGGATGGGGATTTACAGAGATGTGAATTAGCCTGAACAGAAGTAAGACAGTGTGAAGTGCTTGTGTAAGAATAGTCATGAACACAAATTCATGTGGGAGAGGAACAACCAAGTCAGGAGGTGCCATTATGACCTGGCAGCCAAATCTGATCTCACAACAGTGTGCTCTTGCAATGAATGAGACAGATGCCATGCTGAAGACATTCAAGAGGAGGGTAACCATCCTCGTGCTCTCTCTTGGGGGAGTGGGTGGCCTCTGTCAACAGCAGAAGACAGCTTAGAAGGCACTGCCCAAAAACTTACTGAAGATATCAGGGGTATTGCCTCTTTTAATACACATTCATCCAGATGAGGCCTTGGGAACTCTTCCTCTCCTCTTGCTATGTGCCAGGTAAAAGTGTTCATTGTGTGAGTTGCACTTCAGTCAGATGGCCCCTTGTTCTGCAGGGTCTTCTGCTACAAACCTGTGATGGGATAACACACAAACCAACCTACAGATGGAGCAGAAAGACCAAATGCACACATGGAACCTGCACAGCTGCCCTGTGGCCACCCACTCTGGGCTCCTTGCTCTCAAGGGATATCTGGGGCAGGGGCAGTGCTGCCATCTGTCTCCTTTGCTAATAATTAGATGCAATCCCAGCTTCCCTGCAGGAGAGCCCTGTCCCCGTGGGGGAAGAAGCAAGGCTGCACAGATTAAGGAAGCTAATTAGAGGGGAAGAGAGCATCGGTACTGAAGCCCCAACAGTAAACTTTGAAATCTAGATAAGGGAGCAGTATGTAATTATATACAATTAAAATACCGTATCTCAGCCCTCTGAGAAATGGCAATCTTGGAAAACCCTCACAAAGGTGCTAATGAACAGATCTGAAGGCAGCAGTAGGCTAGAGGCTATGCTTATCAAACTTCACCTGGGAAACTCACCTGAAGAGAAGAGCTAGGAAAATTCCCTTGGACCACCACCTCCTTATTCCTGCATGATGTCATCCCTCTCCTAGAGCAGGTAATGGGAACCCAGATCTTGGGAACAGAAGGGGAGATGGCTCTGCTCTTACATGCAGCTGGGCAAGACCATTGCAGGCACCTACACAAGGAAAGGCTAACCTGAGAATGTAGAGGAAGTCAGAGAGGGTTGTAAATACTTAGTCTGAGAAACAACATTTGTGCTCTTCTCTCCCCATGCACAGAAGAAAAATCTCTCGCCCCTGTGCCTGCCAGCTAGGAGTGTCCTAGTGTCTCCAGGAAGCACCATGCCAGTGTTCCCCTTTGCTCCACAAATCCTGCAAAGTTATCTTAGGTTATTTTCCTACAAGTTCCCTCTAGCCACTAAAGCAGCTACTTCCCCTCCCTGCTCCTTTGCTGCATCACATATATAGTCCCTGACTTTTGATCGTTTTACCTGTCCTCTCCAAGCCAGGAGAGCAGTTTGGTTTCCCTGTAGAGTGCCTGCCTTGTGCTCAAACATTCCCTGTTGCACAGTGCCAGCTGAGCCAGCAAGCTTCGTGGACTGCAGCAGCAGCTCTCATCCCATAGCTGCTGCTGGGTGTTAATGCAGAATCACGATGAGGGAAAGCTTGGATGGATTCATGTCATCTGACAAATTGGAACTGCAGAACCAGCCTCAGGTTATCCAAAATTCCTCTTCCCCAGCATCTTCAGACCCTTAAGGAAGGCTTTTTGGCAGCCTTGGCTGCCAAAGGAAGTGGTCCCTGTTTTAATTTGTAAATATGAAGTGCCAGGAGGCTTCTACCTTCTGAAAGCAGTAGCTTTGAAAAGCACAGGTGAAAGGCAAGGGCGGCTTTTCCTGCATCCTTGTTGCCTGTTCTTGTTGAGGAACACGTCTTGTGCAGGTCTCTCGTTGTGTAGCTGCAGTGGGAGCTGCAGCTTGTGCAGCTGCAGGGGGAAATGGTTGTAAACTCAGGCAAGGGGCCGTGACCTGGTGCCAACCTTTTGTCTGACAAAGGGCAGGGGACCTTTTGCACTGGCTGGGGGTGGCCAGTCCTCTAGAGAATCTACAGTACCCAAATAAGCAAGCAGAAGACCCCAAACAGATATCAAGTGTAAGGGGCATAAAGAGCGCAAGAGGAACAGGTGCACAGACTGCAAGGGTGCAAAGGCACAGGGATTCCTTCACTGACCCTGAAGGCATCAACTCAGGCTGTTACTGTGTGACTGCACCTCGATTAAATTAAAGAACCAGACACCTGGGACTCTGCTGGGACTCTACTGCAGGAAACCTGGAACTGACACAGTGGGGGAATCTTGACTGACTGTGAGTGTGGTGTGTGGTTGGAGTCAAACGGGGCTCCTGGGGGTTCACTGGAGCTGCCGGCTGCGAAGGAGCTTCAGTCTCAGCAGTGAAAGTCTCGGTTGGTGCAGTTGTGACTCTCAGAGTGGCTCCTGAGTGGTCACACAGCAAAGATAACCTTAACTATCTTTTGCCTAGCCTTTGTCCCCACATTCTGCTCGCGAGGAACCTTTCTCCTTTCAATGTGCAAAGCCCATGAGTCACATCTGTGATGTTGTCACAAACAGCTTCCTTCCCTCGTGATACAGCTGCTTAAAATGTTATAAGACCCGAAAGTGATGCCAGTGCCATTGAGGTTCATTTTATTTGTCTGAGCCTTCCTGGTGATGTTTTCCTCTGCTGTGCCAAGAGCTAAAACCTCAGGGCATCCTTCGCTCATTGTGTTTTAGGTGAAAATTAAATCTCTTGTTGGATCCCAGGGTTCCAAGAGCTGTGGTCTTAAGAAAAATGCTGACTGATATCTAGTGTGCCCTGTCTGGTCCTTGGTGTACCAGGGAAGAGGCTGCCACATTTTGGGAGAAGAATTGTTCTCAATTGCCAGCCCTCTAGAGCTAGAAGGAAAGGTGGAAGGCTTAAGTTGCTTCTCAATTCAAGCATTCCTACATTAGTATGAATGAGCCTGTTGGTGTCTTGCAAATACACAAACAGATTTCCACAAAACACTTGCTAATGAACCAAACCAGCAGTCTGTCCTTTCAGTGATTTGTGGGGAGTCAGTAAAAGACTCAACCTGGGGAGCTCATTACCCTGCTGAAGGAGTGCATTTTTAGGGGAGATGCTGGGAAACTGTTAGCTGCCAGCTGTGAGCTAGGGCCAGAGGCTGGGAGGAAGCATGGGAGAGGAGACATCCACTGCCTCTGTGGGCAGGAGCACAGGGCTCGCTCACAATGAGGCTGTGGTTGTGGGGCACAAGAGGGGCTGATTTCCACCCCCAATCACTGTAATCTCAGGGCTAGGCACACTGTTACTGTGCTGGGATCTCGGATTTCTGGGGTGAAATGGAGAAGAGCAGAGTCAGCACCAGTGACAAGGGAGAGCCTCAGCAACCCACTTAAACACACACATGGTATAAACCAGAGGCCTTCTGGAAAATACAGTCACACTCCCAGGGCCTAAAAAACAGGCACTTAATCCTGTACATCACAGGGAGTGTGGCACTGCTCAGCCACAGCTCTGCCTCATGGGCACGGCTCATTTGTCACCTGCAGCTATTGCACAGCCCGGCCACAAAGCTAATCCACACCATTGCCCTTTCTTCTGGGTGTGAGTGGACGGGCTCACTCAGGCAGCACCACCAAAAGGGATGCAAATACCTGATGGTGCACATAGACCTGAGGGCTGCACCTGCCCATGCCTCAGCAATTAGAGTAGGTGAAAGGATGACCAGGGAAGTGCATCTGTGGGGAGGATTTGGGCTAAGGTAAAATGTGGATAATTGGAAAAGGAGTGGAAGGAAAAAGTGAAAGAGGGGCCAAAATCACAATGGCTTGTATGAATCTTTCCTCTTAGCTGCTGCTGAGCACTTGAGAGCTGCAAAGTGCTGGGGTCCTCCTCAGAGCCCCCCTGTGCCATCAAACTTTAGAGCAAGGCTGTGCTGCTCAACTTTGCAACAGTTACTTTGAAAAAGCTGTCAAGTTTCATCTTCAGTGTGCTTGCAGGGAGAACCCTGGCTTGGCACTAGGCATCAAAGGTAAAAGCAATGAGGAAAAGAGAATACTTCTAGCCTTGCCAAGAAAAATCACTTGTCTGGGAAAGGAAGAACTAAATTGATCTGAATTTTCCTGCTATTCATCAGCGTTTTGGTGCCAAGGCAGTGCATGTGAGAAAGGAAAGAAAAAGGACAACATAAGGAGCTCCATATTTAATATTGTGTTAATCCCTTTCCTCCCAGCTAGAGCAGAGAAAATTCCTTTCCTGTACATGAAGGGAAATGTACTGATCTGTGTGAGCATTATTATTTAGGGAAGGAATATTTACCTTTCAGGCAATGTGCAACTGAATAAACCAATTCGGAAAATTAGAGAAATTAATTGAAGTTTGGGGTTGTCTGGTGTTTTTTTTTTGTTTGTTTGTTTGGTTTTGTTTTGTTTTAGTTATTTATTGCTTCACAGAAGATTCTTTTTGCATTTTGAACCAAATTTTCCTTCATTGACTGTGGAAACTTAAGCAGGGGGGATGCATTTCAGGCCAAGTGTTTTGAGAAACCCTGCTAACAGCACCCATGACAGAAGGTGAAGCAACAACACTTCAGCACCTCAACTTCTCCGTGAAAGCCCATATGTTGGGAAGGTATATATTGTCAGGCAACTCGTGCAACAGCTCTTTGCAAGTAAGGATTTGCTTCTAGCACCCCAGTTATGTGGTGGAAAATCCTGCAAAGGAGCAGGTGGAAGTGGCAAAGCCACGTGCCGTTTTGGACCTAGACCTCAGTGTGATGGTGACCTCCTCCAACACCCATGGGGAGTGGGGAGCAGTGCCTGCCCTCCAGTCGTGGCTGGGTACAGTGCCCTTTGATTTGTGGCATAAGTTTTAGTCATTTATTTCTTTCTGAGCTTAGCCACATGGACTAATTAGAGGAGAACTGGTGAGCTCAGCTAAGGCATTTGAACACGGGTAGCTTTAGGCTTGCATTTGGGTCATTAAAAATGAAGTAAAATGATGTTCTCTTTGCACCAGCTATTGTGAGCAGGGGCCTTGATTTGGCAGCAGTTATCTCCCCAACACCACTGCACTAATGACTTCCAGCACAGACAGAGCAGTGTGTCATTAACGCAACAGGGTGGTGGGAATCTGCTCTAGGCAAAGCAGGAGAAGGAGAAACCATATAGATTTAGCAGTGGTGTTGGCTTGTATTTTAGAGTAAACACCCATAAAAACAAAATAAAATGTCACTTTTGCCTACTTCAGTCCCTGATGACAGAAAGCTGCATTGCAACACTAAGGATGAGTGACCTGCAGAGATTTACAATGCTGGGAGGGCGCTGGGCCATCATCCTGCTGTCACAGGGTGCAGTCACATTGCTCCAGGCTCCAGGTTCCATTGAGAGGGAGGTGGAGGTTTGCTTGCATGCTGTGACAGTGGAAATGGCTCACATTTCTTGAGCTGCAGAACAAAATTACCTTCAATTTCTTCCTCAGTGGCTCTGTGCCTTGTAGCAATGCTCTCCAGAGGTGGTTGCAATGCAGGCATAAATAAAATTTGGCATGCACTGGGACTACACATACCTGAAGCCATAACTTAATGAGTTAAATCAGAGCTTTTATTATCTAATTTCTCATTGTCATCCAGTTTCTTGCATCTCTGTAGATAATTGATGTGGAGAATAGTTCTTGCCTTCTGGAAACTGGCTGCCTTTTGAAAATGCTCCCATCAGAGATGCTTTTTTCAGGCTTGTACTTCATTCTTCTCATTATCTTGTTAATAGGCCTGACTCCGCCAAGTGGAGGAAGGAGAGTGTATTGGCAGGGTGCACCAGGCCGGTGTGCCTGTGCCTTGGAGATGTGGGCTCTGAGGCCTGGGGAGCAGCTCTTGCCAGGTGAAGGGAGGATAATTCCTCTTTCTGCCAGAAGACCTGTAAGGGTGGCTGCAGCCTGGTAGAGGGAAGCCAGCTGAGCCACAGCTGGGGCTGAATATGCCTTGGAGCAGGAGGGTTAATCCCCTGGCCATTGCTCCTGTTGGGAGGCTCTATGGCTGCTCTTTCAGCAAAGGAGCTCTTTTCAAATCTCAAAAATCCCAGCTGCAAAGGCAGTGCATCTTTGAAGTCTAGAGGAGCATAAAAAACTGCAGATAAACCTGAAGAGTTTTCCCCAGTAGCTAAACCCCTGGGTTATATCTGTTGGGATTGTCAAGAGAAGATCCAACAAATATTTGTAACAGATTTCTACCGAGGATGCTGCACATTCACATCAAAGAGTGGAGACGGCTGCTCCTGCAGCTGGGGAGGATGAGCCTGCATGCAAATATCACTGTGCTCTTTTGGGGACAGCTCCTTTTCCTTTCTTATCCTGTGCTTGGGCATATCTGTTAGACGTGCCTTTCTTTTCAGATTTGTCCTTCCACGTTCCCTCTGCAGTGTTTGGAGCACCACGTGTTTGGCTGTGGCACGCAAGGCAGGGAGCAGTGTGCACCGGGGCACAGAGGTAGCCAGGCTGCTGAGGCACGTGGAATGAGGGTTGGCAGCAAAGGGACTCTCACATCAGGCAGCAGGCATCAAGGTCTCTCCCTGCTACACCTAATCCTCCCCTGTGGCTGGAAAGCCCCTTCTTCCCACAGAGACCTCTTATCTTTCATCAGAGTGCCCCTGTTTCAACCTTAGCCTTCCCTTTGTCCTGCCATTCCAGTTTCCTCTGCTCATCTTCAGTGTCATGATCTCAGGGTTTGTGCCTTGCCTCAAACCACGGGTCATCCTGCCTTAAAATGTGCTCTGAGTACACCACAGGTGAAATGCTGCTCCTGATTTCGCCTTGCAGGCTTCCTGCAGAGAGGAATGGTGTCTATCAGGCCTAGTCCTCAGATGCCACAAATGAACAAATAACCTGTGTTCTACTGGGATATAAATCAGGATACCCCAGTGCCCCGTGGGCGCGTGCCCCGGGCTGCAGGGGGATGTGCGGTGGTGCATGTGCATCCAGCTTGGTGCTTCCTGCAGGATGAGCTCCTGCTGGGAATGCACCAGCACTGGTTAGATAAGCCCAGTAGTGGCCTCTGATGCAGCCCCCACAATAACAGCTAACACAAATAATAACTATGAGCAAAACCCCCCTATTGGGGGCTTCTGTTCCAAATGGTCGCTCTCAAGCCTGGAGAGATATCAAGCCTGGATATCCTTATTTGCTGTCACTGCAAAGTGCTTTGCTGTGCCCAGTGGTTGTTTCCTCCCTGGGAGCTCACCATTTGCTGTGTCACAGCTGGCTGGTGTTACTGCTGCTTTGGCACTGAGAAAGACCAAAATTTGGTTGGTTTCCTGATCACGCCCTGTGAGATACAGCATGAGTTACAGAAAGAGAAACAAAGAAGGGTTGGTATTGAAATAGAAGTGGTTCTCATGGTTTTGATACCCCATATGGCACAGACATATGCAGAAATGAATTTGCTGCTGTTTGCTTAATCACAATAAGCAGGTTGAAACAGTATGATAGATCTCACAAAAGGAAACATGACTTTTTGGTTATAACCTCTGTTTTTTAATTGAGATGGTCACTGCTGTTTCCTTTAAATTCAGTTGCAAATAGTGGGCAGGCGTTCAACTGCAATGAAAAGGGAAAGGCTGCCCCAGAGGCACATGCCTGTCAGAATGCTCTGTGAGATGTCCTGTGCAGAGGCTAATGTCTTGATGAGGACCAAGCATTGTGAGCTCCAGCTCAAGGCTTATACATGTTGGCAAACTCACTTGACTGGTTTGAGATGAACATTATGGGTGAGCTGTTAGAAGCCTACATGCAGCAGGCTGAGGGCAGGAACGCCAGCTCCTTGCTTTTGAGCACAGTGCCACCTCTGTGGTGAACAGCAGTGTCTCGGTGAGAAAAAGCTTTTAATATCACAGGGCCAAAGCTGTTGCTTCTTCAGGGGCCATGAACCTGTTCTTCCCCCCTGTAAGAAAAGCTTGCAATGCTGTTTTTCAAGCCTGTCTGCTTTTGAACATACATCACAGAACTGCAGAACCACAGAATGGTTTGCTTGGGAAGGGACCTTAAAGATCACCTTGCTCCTACACTCCTGCCATGGGCAGGGACACCTTCCACTAGACCAGGTTGCTCAGAGCCCCATTCAGCCTGGCCTTGAGCACTTCCAGGGATGGGGCAGCCACAGCCTCTCTGGACAACCTGTTCCTTTTAGAAAATGCTTAGGTGAAAGCAGAGGAGGGCAACGAGGAAATGCCTCAATCCCAGCCAGGCTCCAGGCTGTGAAGAAGGACCTTGTGCTCCGCACAATGCGGAAACATCTCTGTGAGTAAAGCTCTGCAGTTCATTTCCTGCTGCTGCAGAAGGACGTGTGATGGGAGTTCTTAAAAAAAAATAGTGTAAAATGTGGACTTTAGCTATCAGAAGAACTCCTTCTAAAAGGATAAGTCGTAGTCACTAGTAGAGTCTGAAGCAATGCATTTCAGTGCCTTGTGATTTTCTAGGTCCCTTTTCATGCAGGAGTTGGTTTTGCTCTCATTTTTGCCAGCCTGAATACCAGAAAACACCATTCCTCTGTTCTTGTGTCTTGTAAAATGCCCTGCCTCTGCCTGGCAGTGCTCTCCTGCAGGAGTGCAGGGGGTCACCCCACAACTTTGCAAGAGTTAACAGCGCTTTATAATTCCCAGCTGCTGTCACAGGCACACGAGGCTGGGGACATCTCTGAGCATTTACAGGATGCTGCACCCTGCTGTACACGTGGCTGTGAGTGTGACATGCTGAGACATCCCTGGGAGAGCAGAGCTCTTAATGCAACAGCGTGACAATCATACTTCAAAGCTAATTGACGATCCGGGCTTGCTAATTTTACAGAGGTTAATGGATCTTCTTGGAGCTGTGTGCATGAGGAGTGCTGGGGACTTAGCATCTTTTTCTCCCCCATGGAGTTCTTTGACCATATATAGCCAAGGTATCAACTTACAGGCCTGGGATTTCAGCTTTCTGTTTAGATTTCAGATGAAAGGCTGCAGTTGGAAGTGATTGTTATAAACATTTCCTGCTATCTGGTAGCAGGCTGACTTCAGCCCCTTCTAAGGAATTTGCCATAATTATGCTTTACAAAACTGCAATGAAAACTCCACTCCTGGTGAATGGAACGTGTCCTCCCCCTGCCCTGGTGGGACAGAGGGGTACCATGTACCAGAGAGCTCACTGGGGGCTGGAGTCCTGGGTGAGGGACTCACCAGGGCTGCTTTTGCAGTCTTGACCCTACCTGGTTGCTTTCTCCTTGCTGGCAGGATGCTGCTGGCTGAGGCACTCCTGGAGTGACCAGGGCTGGGCCAGTTTACAGAAGCTGGGGGTTGAAACACATCCTGAGGCTTGCAAAGGAGATGGAAGTGGTCAGAACCTGCTGCTGTGGCTACACAGGGCACGGGAGGTGGGATTGGCACTCTTCACATTGAGGGAGCCAAATGATTCACCTGAGCTCTGCTCTCTTTGGCCACCAGCAATGAGTTCCCAGTGGAAGGAAGGGAAGGAAGTGCCAGCCAGCTCATCAGCTGTCCTTGTTTCATGAAGGAACGTCTCCCCTTGAGTGCAAGGCGCAAGCTGGACATTGTCTGAAAAAACCTTCTGTGGTTTCCATTCTTAGGGAAAAGTAATGACTGCAGTGGGCATTTGGGGCCATCACTGCTCATCTGGAGAAGCCCCTGGACACAAGCCTGGGGAAGTTCTTTCATTCTCATTGTTGACTGACCAGTTTGTCATCCAAATGCTCAGAGTAGTAGGGAGGAAAAATGCTGTCACCCTGCCCAGGACTCTTCCTTTTTAGTTTTTCCCTTTATCTCTCTCTCCCTCTCTCACCTATCCTTTTGAATCTCTTCATGTATCAAAAACCCACATCAAACCAGCCAGAGCTGCCACTACATGCAGAAGGGCTAAAAAAAAAAATAAAAATGCAGCCAGATCAGTTAGAAATCCTGACTCCCAGGGCCCCTGGAAATTTATGCCACAGAAATGCTGCACAGTTGTGCAATTTTGTGCCTCTGAAGAAGAATAAATTTGCTTTAAAAAAAATCCATCAGCATATTGCATATATTTATAGTTAGCTGCAAGCCTTTCCAATGAGAACTTTTCGAATTTATTTTAAATTAAAGTGACTAGCATGACATACCAGTACTTAGCCTTTTAACAAAAACATTTTAGTCGTATAAATACAGTTGCTATTATTAAACTCTAGGGAAAGCCAGCAAGCTGCTCCAAATAACATCCCTCTGGTCTGCCTGTCCAAGCTCTTCTGTTCATACCCAGACTCAAGACATTTGAACACCTTTGTTGGAGATCAGGGGCTCATTTTATTTCCTGTTTCCTTGATGGATTTTGAAGCTTGTTTTAAACTTTGTTTCCACTTTCTCTTCTTTATTCCCTTCTCCTTTCCATTATGTTACTCCTTATACTCCATTACTTTTAGGGTTTTTTTTATCTTTTTCCTTCCTCTCTCTCACTACCCAGGGAAGCCCAATTCTCAGTTGTACTCTCTGGCCTTTCTGAAAGCATCCTGAAACCCGTTTGCTAAATCAGTTGCTAGGACTGACTTTAAGGACATCACAAGTTGCCCTTTGGGTTAGCAGAGAGCCAGGGTACTTCTGAGCATTGAAAAAGTGCCTGTAGATGAGATTTTACAAAATCTCTGTCCACTCATCCTGTCTGTATTTACATCTTCCAGAAGTGCCAAGCGAGAGCAAATTTTGGTGCTCCAGAGTAAACAGCAAGACACATTGCTGACAGCGTGGGGGACAGATTTTGACCTGTGACCAGCACACTGCAGGGAGGACCTCCTTTTTGGGGACCCCTGCACCGAAGAGCTGTCTGTAGTTAAAAACCAGGCAGCCGGTGGCTGGGGTTATTCCCATCTCCTCCACGTTAGTCTTCACCCAGCTCATTTCCAAACAAAAGCTGAGCAGCTATTCCTCATACAGCTTTTAAGCCTGGGTGGCTGCTAAGAGAGGGAGGATGCAATAAATCATCCAGTCAATTAATGAGGGACTTTCTCCTTATTTGTAACCTCCTTTCAAAGCAAATGAGTATGACTGGTAATGAAAGGAAACATATGCAACAGTTTAAAAATAGGTGTCTGAGGCCAGTGGGGGAGATCTTTGCCCTGCTGTGTGTGGCATCCAGCATCTCCAGTTTGCCTGCATCAGCTCTCCATTCGCTATCTGCCAGCACCCTAGCTTATTCCTTCAGGTGATGGAGCAGCATTTCCACACCCAGTGCCATGCCAGCACCATCCCACTCACAGGACTTTGTAGACTTTCTACAAACCTAAACCCCACATATATCTTGCCCTTGCAGATGGGAAATGGAGGCAGAGGGCTCTGGGAGTAGCCTGCAGCATTGCAGCAACTCCCCTGCCAGCCTTGCTTTGGGGTGAGCTCTCAGAAATTCAGCAGAAATCTCACCCTGGCTTTGGGGTGAGTTCTCAGAAATTCAGCAACCCACAGGTGGGACTTCAGTCTGCTGTGAGGAGAAAAACAGCAGCTGTGTCCTATTCACAGCCTCCTCTTGCTGGCTTCAGTCAAGTGTCTCCTGAGGAAAACCAATGGACCTTCCCAGGGTTTCTGATGTGCTTTAGCATTTGCTGGGCTGAAAGGATGGCTTCAGCTCTACACACTGCATTTCAAACCTGGAATAGAACCTCATGGGTTTGGGACATAGTTGTGGTGGTTTTTTTTTAAAATTAATTCCTTGAGGCCTTTCATATTCCTTGGCACCTGCCTCCTAGTTAGTCAGTGTACTTTAATGTGCGTTGTAAGGGAAAACCAGGGCAGCTGCTCATGGCTTGGAGGTCCTGATCCATGCACCTGGGAGACACAGGGCTTTCCAAAAATGTAAGAGCATTGATTTGATGGTCCAAACAAGGGCATGTCTGTGTCAGGCTGGATGGACAGGATACTGGACAGCAGGAACATGGCATCATTGTCCAAAACAGCATGAGCTCATGGTGTTCCCCTGAAAAGCCAGGATTTGCTGTCTGTGACAGTAAGTGGAAGTAGGAAAGCTTAAGATTTTAGCATTTATCTTCCTCTCCAGCATGAGACATTGAGAGGTATCAGGAGTGTTCTCTGAATGTTAATTTCTGTTTGCTTTGTCCTCATTCCAGGTTTTCTTTTTTTTTTTTTTTTTTACCTCTCTTAATTGTGACAATTTAAAAGACTCTAGGAGTTACGCTTCAGAATTAAAAGCAGACAATCTTAGTTATGCTCTGCAAATAGCTGAAACTTTGCAATTAGGGAGCAGTGATTCCCTCTGTCCCTGTCTGAGCTGGTCACTGGCCCATCTCAGCTGTCTTGCCCTGAATTGCTTTTCCCCAGATCAGCAGCACCTACCTGGTCACACTCCTCTGCTCCCCTTTTCACCCCAAAAAATGGCCTGGCAGTGCTGCTGCCAGCATGATTAGGGCAGTAATCCATAATAACCAGTAACCAGGAAAAAGGCAAACACTCAAGCAAGTATGGGGGAAAAAAATCATTTAATCCCCGTAACAATCACTTTATTATTGGGTTTGGTTTTTGGTTTATGGTTTGTTGGTTTGTTTTTTTAGCCTGGAGGTTTTCTGATGGTTCAAGAGATAAAAAAAGTCTTTCTGCCATATCTGTAGCTTTAATAATCACCCAAGTAATTGCACTGTTTGTAAACTGTGGGGTAATAAGCATGTGTAGAGCTGTGATGCAGAAAGCAGAGCTAAATCTGGCTGAGGGTGCCCAGCAATATGCAGTGCAGAAGTAATAATTATTAATAGTATGTGTTGACTTAGGCTGATAATGCCCCAGAGCTTTCATGCTGTGTATCTCACCATCAGAAAGCGGAAGACAAATACCTTGTAACCAGGAAACTGCCTGTGCCCGGGCTTCCCGGGGCTGGATTGCCCTTGGAGACAGCGTTTCCCCAGGACAGAGCCCTTGGGCTGCATCCTGAGCAGACACCAGGGCAGGGGATGTGCCCTGTGTCTTGTAGTTTTCTTTTCACAGAAGATAACAGAGCTGTTCAGACGTGACGCAGGTTTGCCTGTGGGGAGTTAATTATTCCCATAACCAGAGATAATCAGTGCTGAGCCCTGTTTTTGGAGACAGATGCCAGGTGAGCTGGTGACATATTAAATAGGAAAAGTTATTACATAGTGTGAATTACACAGTCCCTCACTGAAGAGGGAGAAAAGAAATTTAACTGAAAAAACACCACACCTCAGAGTGCTGAAATAAGAAAATACTAGATTAATCCAGGAAAAATCCCTAAACCAACCCAAAACCTAGAATCATCACCTTTTCTTTGTTTTCTGGCTCTTAGTCAGTCTTTTCAAACAGGACCATATGTGACTGTCGAGACCCTGGGAGGGGTGGGGAAGAAATTCTTGATTTACTTTCTTCTTTAAACATCCCTTTTTCTACTCTCCATCTTTCCTGGGATTCCCTGAGTTTATGGGAAGAAATCTCTGATATGGCAAATGAAAAGTAAAACCACAGCTATGGTAACTTGCAGCATTTCAGAATTTAGAAAACTGTTTAGCAAAGAAAATTAAGACAGCAGTCGTTCTTCCCCTCCATTTTTTGACAGTTTTGAAAAATTAATGAAATGCTGAAAGTCAAAGAAATGGGTAGGAATCAGCAATAGTGAGGATGTAAAGTAATGGCAGGGAAATAGGTATAATAATAATAATAATAATAATAATAATAGGAATTTAAAAGAACACTGAAAATAATACTGTAAAATTAGTCAGGGGAAATGTGGTATTCAAATATTTTGTTTGAAGAATAGAGAGGGCTTACAATTTTCAGGAAATAGTTCCAAGATAAGTTTTGGGTGGGGAAAAAACTTCTAGCGAGACATTTTTGGGCAGGTCTGATAGTAAATATTATTGTTCTAAAGACAATTGTGGACATTTAGAGGAAATAAAGAGGTTTTCCTTAAGCCAGAGCTGTAAGCGGCCTCCACTCAAATGTAGTGATTCATGCTGCCTTGTTTAAGGATCTGAGATCCCTCATATTCAAAAGGAAAACTGGGAAAGGCTCCAACCATAAGGGCAATTAGTACTTTAGATGTGACATTTAGAGCCAAAATTTTCACAAACAAAGGTATTTCTCACTGTAGGGCACTACTTCTCATACCACGTGAGTTGGAATTCTAGTTGGTAAAACAAGCAGCTAAAATGTCACCCATGCTATTTGGAAAAATGATCTTATTGCACAAGGTGGTGATTTTTAAGGGGCTGTGCCAAACACCAGTGTGCAGCTTAACATCACCAGAGCTCAGGAAGTATCGCCTGCAACCCAGGGCCATTGGCACCTTGTTTAGTGAAAGCTTTCATAAGGATTTCTCCAGCTATCCACCCACACCTGGATAAAAAGGTGCCTCTGAGGGGCACTTTTTGGCAGCAGAGAGCTGTTTCTTCTGTTTTCATTGCAGGACTAGGGGGGAATGGGAACCTTGGCAGTTGAGATTTCCCAGACCTGGTCTGTAAGAGATGGAGGACACAACCACAGATGCAGCACAGAATGCCTCTTCCCTTCTGGATATTTCACCAGAAGTGACTAAAAACCTGTGCTTGGGAGTGGGGCACTAAGTAGCTGAGAATCGCAGTAGTAATGGTGGCAGGAATCGATTATTTTTGTTATTTAGACTTGTGAGCAAGTTTCTTTAGTGTCCATGGAACTANCTTAATTGTGACAATTTAAAAGACTCTAGGAGTTACGCTTCAGAATTAAAAGCAGACAATCTTAGTTATGCTCTGCAAATAGCTGAAACTTTGCAATTAGGGAGCAGTGATTCCCTCTGTCCCTGTCTGAGCTGGTCACTGGCCCATCTCAGCTGTCTTGCCCTGAATTGCTTTTCCCCAGATCAGCAGCACCTACCTGGTCACACTCCTCTGCTCCCCTTTTCACCCCAAAAAATGGCCTGGCAGTGCTGCTGCCAGCATGATTAGGGCAGTAATCCATAATAACCAGTAACCAGGAAAAAGGCAAACACTCAAGCAAGTATGGGGGAAAAAAATCATTTAATCCCCGTAACAATCACTTTATTATTGGGTTTGGTTTTTGGTTTATGGTTTGTTGGTTTGTTTTTTTAGCCTGGAGGTTTTCTGATGGTTCAAGAGATAAAAAAAGTCTTTCTGCCATATCTGTAGCTTTAATAATCACCCAAGTAATTGCACTGTTTGTAAACTGTGGGGTAATGAGCATGTGTAGAGCTGTGATGCAGAAAGCAGAGCTAAATCTGGCTGAGGGTGCCCAGCAATATGCAGTGCAGAAGTAATAATTATTAATAGTATGTGTTGACTTAGGCTGATAATGCCCCAGAGCTTTCATGCTGTGTATCTCACCATCAGAAAGCGGAAGACAAATACCTTGTAACCAGGAAACTGCCTGTGCCCGGGCTTCCCGGGGCTGGATTGCCCTTGGAGACAGCGTTTCCCCAGGACAGAGCCCTTGGGCTGCATCCTGAGCAGACACCAGGGCAGGGGATGTGCCCTGTGTCTTGTAGTTTTCTTTTCACAGAAGATAACAGAGCTGTTCAGACGTGACGCAGGTTTGCCTGTGGGGAGTTAATTATTCCCATAACCAGAGATAATCAGTGCTGAGCCCTGTTTTTGGAGACAGATGCCAGGTGAGCTGGTGACATATTAAATAGGAAAAGTTATTACATAGTGTGAATTACACAGTCCCTCACTGAAGAGGGAGAAAAGAAATTTAACTGAAAAAACACCACACCTCAGAGTGCTGAAATAAGAAAATACTAGATTAATCCAGGAAAAATCCCTAAACCAACCCAAAACCTAGAATCATCACCTTTTCTTTGTTTTCTGGCTCTTAGTCAGTCTTTTCAAACAGGACCATATGTGACTGTCGAGACCCTGGGAGGGGTGGGGAAGAAATTCTTGATTTACTTTCTTCTTTAAACATCCCTTTTTCTACTCTCCATCTTTCCTGGGATTCCCTGAGTTTATGGGAAGAAATCTCTGATATGGCAAATGAAAAGTAAAACCACAGCTATGGTAACTTGCAGCATTTCAGAATTTAGAAAACTGTTTAGCAAAGAAAATTAAGACAGCAGTCGTTCTTCCCCTCCATTTTTTGACAGTTTTGAAAAATTAATGAAATGCTGAAAGTCAAAGAAATGGGTAGGAATCAGCAATAGTGAGGATGTAAAGTAATGGCAGGGAAATAGGTATAATAATAATAATAATAATAATAATAATAGGAATTTAAAAGAACACTGAAAATAATACTGTAAAATTAGTCAGGGGAAATGTGGTATTCAAATATTTTGTTTGAAGAATAGAGAGGGCTTACAATTTTCAGGAAATAGTTCCAAGATAAGTTTTGGGTGGGGAAAAAACTTCTAGCGAGACATTTTTGGGCAGGTCTGATAGTAAATATTATTGTTCTAAAGACAATTGTGGACATTTAGAGGAAATAAAGAGGTTTTCCTTAAGCCAGAGCTGTAAGCGGCCTCCACTCAAATGTAGTGATTCATGCTGCCTTGTTTAAGGATCTGAGATCCCTCATATTCAAAAGGAAAACTGGGAAAGGCTCCAACCATAAGGGCAATTAGTACTTTAGATGTGACATTTAGAGCCAAAATTTTCACAAACAAAGGTATTTCTCACTGTAGGGCACTACTTCTCATACCACGTGAGTTGGAATTCTAGTTGGTAAAACAAGCAGCTAAAATGTCACCCATGCTATTTGGAAAAATGATCTTATTGCACAAGGTGGTGATTTTTAAGGGGCTGTGCCAAACACCAGTGTGCAGCTTAACATCACCAGAGCTCAGGAAGTATCGCCTGCAACCCAGGGCCATTGGCACCTTGTTTAGTGAAAGCTTTCATAAGGATTTCTCCAGCTATCCACCCACACCTGGATAAAAAGGTGCCTCTGAGGGGCACTTTTTGGCAGCAGAGAGCTGTTTCTTCTGTTTTCATTGCAGGACTAGGGGGGAATGGGAACCTTGGCAGTTGAGATTTCCCAGACCTGGTCTGTAAGAGATGGAGGACACAACCACAGATGCAGCACAGAATGCCTCTTCCCTTCTGGATATTTCACCAGAAGTGACTAAAAACCTGTGCTTGGGAGTGGGGCACTAAGTAGCTGAGAATCGCAGTAGTAATGGTGGCAGGAATCGATTATTTTTGTTATTTAGACTTGTGAGCAAGTTTCTTTAGTGTCCATGGAACTAAAGGATCATTTGGGGACTCGGGGTTAATTTTTAGAAACGTCATATTTGAGGTTTGGTGATTGGTGTCATGACGGGCCTTAGGAAGTGGTATCATTGGTTTTCTCAAGTTGAAAACAACCAAAATCGCTTTTGTTGCAGAGTAAGTGGTTTGGATCCTATTTTCCCACTGCATCTTGTACTTTGCAGACTAAAAAAGACATGAGAAATAGAAGTGACTGATTTTTCCATTCCTTAAGCTGCCTCCATGTGGGCTGATTGCTCAGGGGATTTCAAGGCAGACTGAAACACAGACAAACGCTGGCTTCGTGTACGCTCTTAAATATTGCTGTGTTTTGAATTTTATTAGAAACTTGGCAGGCTTTTGCTTGAGCTCTAACTGCCTTCTCTGCCTTCAGTTTATCAGCTACCATAATTTTAGATGCACAGTCACAGTGTGCAACCGTGTAGCCCAGCACGCATGAGCAAGGGAAGCACTCTAAAAACATGTCTGGTTAAAGTACTTGTCAAATTAGTAGCTGTCAGCCAGGGTGAATTAGACCCAAAATGGTACATGCACAAGTGAGGAAACACATTCTCCAGCATGCCTTGTGCTATCAGTCCTGCTGTGCTTGGACAGGGAGCTTAACCTAGGAAAAAGTCAGGATCTTCTCTCACTTATATTCTCGGAGTTCTGCCCAAAGACACCTTGGGTCTATGTACTCGAGGGGATGTGCATTCAAAGGAGAGGATGTGATAAACCCATACATCTGTCAGAAAGTAAACACAGCCTTGTGATATTTCTGAGCTGACTGCAGCTCTAAATCCTGCCGATGTGGCAGCAGCCATAATTCCTTGTGCGAGACGTTGAAGGCAGATGTACAAATCCTGGTTTAACAGGAAAAGTAGGTGTTTTTCCATTGCTCCAAAGAAGCATTTGACTTGTGAAATCAGTGCCCTTTATTTAGTTTTGCTGCAGTTTGTCCTGTCCAGGGTCCAAAATCCAGGATGGCAGGTGTTCCTGGGTCTGGCTGATTAGGTCTCACAAAAGCATGGGGATGTGGCTGGCACAAGCAATTTGGGGAGAAGAGGTGGGTGCAAAACTCTTGCAGAAGGAACCCAATTCTTTGGAGCAGCACCAGCCCTCAACACTTCGATAACCAAAAAGGAAGGACAGAAAAAAAGCTGACTGATAACTGATAATGCTATTAGTGTTACGAGATGCTTTCTTGAGCATGGTCCAGGCCACAGCACATTTGGGAGTCACTGGCAGCTTGCCACCTGCAAGGGAGATGTTTGTCAGGTCTCTATCAGTGCAAGAGGAGGGAGCTCCCTGCTTCATTTTGCCTCCCACACGAAGAGATTCTGTGCTGGCTGGTGTGCAGACTCTCCCCTTGTGAGGAGCTGAGATGGGCCTCAGAGGTGGGGACAAAGTTGTTCTTTAGGGCACTGCAGCACGGGGACAGCAAGGGCTTTGCCTGGCATGGCTGGCACAGCTCTCTGAAGCAGTGGTTTCATCACACCACAGGGAAACACCAGGGAAATAAACCAGGCTTCAAGGTAGTCTATCAAACGCCCACATCACCCAGTCTCAAGGTGGAGCAATAATAAAGACAACGTGGGGAAACGCAATCTGTACCCAGGGAGGTTTTCTTAAGGGAAATTGAAAATAAATCACTGCAGACATGATGGCTCATGCCAGCTCTCATCCCTGCTCATCCCCTCGCGCTGCTTTCCCTTCCATTTGCTAATTCCTCTGCTGCAATGCACTGTTATCCTGGTTTACTACTCAGCTGGGATAGTCTCCGAATCTGCCTTGGAGAGGAGCTACACAGGCACAAACCAACCATCTCAGCCTGGGAGAATAAATTAGGAAATGAGAACTGGAGAGCCTGACAGATTTGATGTTGCAGATTTAGGTGTACTGAACTCATTAACAGCACAGCCCACAGCACTTCGGCATATTTGTGTACCCCCTCGAAACTGAAAGCCCACTGTCATGATCCCGAAAGGCAGCCCCCCACAAAGAAGGGCCCCGTAGGCTGCCCCTCCCCTCCCATCATTCCACAGAAGTTAAAGCAAGTTCTGGGAAAACAGCCGTGTGCTGGAGACCTTATGAGATGTGGCTCAGAATAGAAACGCTCTGCCTCACCACAGCCCTCTTGGAAGCCGTCTTTCAGCCGGAAGGGGTTTGTTCCCATCTCCTTGCTGACAATCCCCCAGCTGTAGAGCAGGAGAATCCAGGGTTTGCACACTTCCCTGGGTAGTTTTTGGGTTCTTGGGTGAAGGGCAGCTGTTTGTGCCTTGTTTTTTACCATCAAAGACGTGAGTCTTTGTTGTGGAGCAGATGGACAAAGGCAGGAAAGCACAAATGTTTCATAGTCATGAATTTGGAGGGAAGGCTGGACTGTGCTGTTATCTTAGCACGCTTTGGGAAGCCAGACTGCTCCCTAGGCCCAGCTTGGTGTGCTCCTGGTCTCACATCCAGCCAGCCTGGCTTGCACAACTGTGCCTTGGACATGTCAGCCACAGCACAAGAGCTGCTGAGCCCACTCCCGCACCCCACACTCCAACAGGGCCAGACAGTGACTGCTGCAGGGACCTCCTCCTGCCCCCAGCCAGGAGCAATGGCAGGCCAGAGTTAAAAAAAACCCCAAAACTCACTGGCAATTTGATTGCTCCAAGTTATTTTTTAGCTGGACTATCCCAGGTACTTCTGTCCTTCAGGGTGCTGTTATTTGGCTCTTTGTGGCATGGTGAAAACCAACCCTTCAAGGTTTAAAATCAGCTCTGGGTAGTGCTGAACCACACAGAGCAAGAGGTGCTGGAACAGCAGGGCTGCCTGGAAATTTCATAGAATGGAGAGTTCCACTTTGGGGCTGCTGGTGAAATCTGCAGCCAAAAGCCTGCCTGCTGCTGCCGAGCAGGAGGCAGATGAGCTTGTGGGGGCTGCAGGATGTTGTCTGTGCTGCATCAAGCAGCAGAGAGCTGTGTGAGATGGATGAGTTTCAGGAAATGGCTGTCCTTGGAGTAAGCTAGGACCCACTGTCCCCATGCCTGAGGCATGTCAGCCATGCCAAAGTCCAGCCAGGGCTTTTCTCAGGCAGTGGCAGTGGTGCCATTGCACATAGGGATGCAAAAGGGAGAGTGGCTGGGGCGGCTCTCCCTCAGCACAGTGGACTGAAGTGCAAGGCAGTGATCCAAAGCATTTTGAAGATGTTTTCTCCTGATGTCTTTCCATTTGACATGAACCCAACTCTCCTGGCAACAGCCCATGAGTGCATTGTTGCTTAGAATCACAGAACCATTAAGATTGGGAAAGACCTTCACTGTCATCGAGCCCAGCCTTTAACCAAACACCACCACATCAACTAAGCCACAGCACTGAGTGCCACGGTCAGTTGTTCCTTGAACACTTCCAGGGATGATGACTCCACCACTTCCCTGGGCAGCTTGTTTCAATGCCTGACCATCCTTTCAATGAAGAAATTCCTCCTGATGTCCAATATGAACAGCTTGAGGCCATTTCCTCTTGTCCTGTCACTAGTTGCCAGGGAGAAGAGGCTGACCCCCATCTTGGGTCAAATCTCCTGTCAGGGAGTTGTAAAGAGTGATAAGGTCTCCCCTGAGCTTCCTTTCTCCAGGTTAACCCCCCCTGGCTCCCTCAGCTGCTCCTCACGGGACTTGTGCTGCCCCAGCTCCATTGCCCTTCTCTGGACTCGCTCCAACTCCACAATGTCCTTCCTGGGCACAGCACTTGAGGTGTGGCTTCACCAGTGCTGACTACAGGGGAAAAATCCCTGCTCTGCTGGCCACCCTATTCCTGGTCCAGGCCAGGCTGCCATTGGCTTTCTTGGCCACCTGGGCACACTGATGGCTCATGTTCAGGTGCTATCAACAGCACCCACAGGTCCTTTTCTGCCGGGCAGTTTTGCAGCCACTCTTCCCCCAGCCCGTAGTGCTGCACAGGGTTATTGAACCTCCTAACATTGGCCTCAGCCCTGGATCCAGCCTGTCCAGATCCCTCTGCAGAGCCTTCCTGCCTTCCAGCAGAAGCTCAATAGCAGCAAGCAGGACTCACCTCACAAGGAGCGTGGGGATGAGCTGGCTAATGCTCAGCTGCCCACCCTGTCCCACGCTGTCTCTGTGCAAGCAGAGGAGTATCAGGGCTGAAGTCCTGTCAATCCTGGGTGAATGCTCACTATCAGACTGACTCTGTGAGTGCTCCGCAAACAGCCAAGTGCTTTTCGGCCACATCAGCCTTGCTGTGCATTTCCAGGCAAACGTGCAAGGAAGCACATGCCTAGGATGTAACACACATGCTGCATGTGCAGCAGGGTTCCTTGTTGCAGGTGGATGCAAAGATGCTGACTCAAATCACTCAGGAGAATTAGGCAAGTTCTTTGTTGGCTTCTCCATGTCTCTGAATTATTCAAACAATTCAAAGTAGAGAGTAGGTGACTCAGGGACCCTCTGTGAGAAGCCAGAATGGAGACAGGCTGGGGGAAAATGCAGAGAGATTAGGAAAGCTGAAGCAGTAGGATCCCCTGGGCAGATAGCCAGGGAGGCTCTGATGAGGAAGCAGGACTGCTAACGTTGGAGGCGGTGATTGGATCAGAGAACTGGGTACTTGTAGCTCCTGCACCTGACAGTGTGCAGGTTCGCTCTGGGTCCCCCTTGTAGGCATTTTGTCCCCTGAATTTCAGCAGTATTGCAGAGGGCAGAAATCAGTGCAGTTTTATAGGATGTAAGTTAGTGACTCCAGCCAAATCTGGTTTTGAATTCAGGAGCACGGCCCCCCTCTTGAACTTTTCACAGTTGTGTGTCCATTTCAGGCTTTGCACATCTGTGCCTATCAAGTGCTCCCCAGTTATAGAAATCTGGCATACAGAATCACTCTTCTCTTCCAGGAGCAAGTGAAAAATTTGCCTTGTGTTTCCTGGTTTTGGCAGCGATTCTCACCCTTTTATCCGAAGCCCTTGAGATGTGAGAAGCAGGGATGGTTCCTTGCACACTGCAGATGGGCTGCTGCATGACAGAAATGAAATTATTCGTCTTGTGTGTAATCCAGAGGGCTCAGCTGAGTTACTCATCAAGCCCTTTATAAACCACTTTGTAGACTGCCACTGCTGCTTATTACTTATGATATCTTACATTGTCTGATGAGTTACAGGATTTTGCTTGCTACTTCTTCCATCACATTGAACTCTGAGCAGCTTTAGTGTCTCAGACAGCTTCTGCTGACTCAGAGCAACCCAGCCCTGCTGAGGAGCAGTGAGTGGTTTGGAAGTGCACTGTGCAAACCACTGGGCACCTGGAAGCTGAAGGGTGTACCCTTGGAAATATGCAGCATGGTGGCATTTGGGTAAGGAACTTTCTCCAGCTCTCTGTGTTTTGCTGCTAAGTACACAGGCATTGGTCTCAAGGAGGCACATTCTGTCTGATCTGCATGGAGTTTGGGTGCAATAGGATTTTACATGCATTTTCTGAAGTTTTGAATTTCATTTCCTCATCAACAAATACAAGTCCATGCAGGAAGGGAAAGCACTGAAGTGCTGGAGAAAGTTCTGGTGGAAGCTCTGTGGGAGAAGCACTGATATGAAAGTGTCCAACCTCAGCTCATGACAGTGTGGTGGGGATAAAGGGATCAGCTGAAAGTCTCTTACACTGTGTGCTATTGGCTCTTGCTGCAAACTTTTTCCCTATTTTTTTCCCCTTGCTTTGTGCAAGGGGAAAATACCACAGCTGCTTTCTCTGAAAAGTCATGTCTCCTAAACAGCTCCTGCATCTGGGAGGCAGGCAGTGAGGTATTCTGGATGTATCAACATAAAACCCCCTGGAAAACATTGTTTATGTCATAGCCATCCCGCTGGCGTGCTGGGAGACAAGCCTTGCTGGTGGCATAATTCAGGAGCTCACTCTCTGCTTCACAAGATTATTCCCGCTATCAGTATTTCCAAAACAAAACCATCAGGACTTTCAGAGATATGGGAAGGGCAGCCTGCCTGCCCAGCCCTGAGCTACAGGGTGGTTTTGGGCATGGCAGGGCTGGATTTGGGGCCACCTGGCACAACCCCAAGAGAAAGCTGCCACAGGAAGCAGAGTCCATCTATGCTCCCAGCAGCAGCACAAGGATAATGGGCAGAGATTAGTGATGTGAGCTGATCCTCAGGTTCTCTGTAGGCTCCTACAAATTTGGCCAGAATCTGAACTATTAACCAGTTAAGAGAAAAATGCCTTTTTCTTTCAAAGAAGCACTGCCTGGGGTGGAATCTAAGGCTTTGGTAGGTATGTTTAGCTTTAACTCGCTAGTATTTGTTTGGCAACACAGCTCTGTTTTGTAAACATGTGAAATGAGAGGGATTTCCAAAGAGATCTGGAGTTTTCCCCACCATCTCTAGCAAGAATCCCTCCCTGCAGTCTCACAGTCCTGTTCCCTCTCACTTATGTCCAGAGTTCCCCTGCGCTCACACCCTGGGTTGCTGAGCTCCCTGTCCAGCCTCTCTCATCCCTTTTCTGCGTTGATGTCATTGTCCTTTTTGGAAACTGTTTATTTCCCCCCTTGCTGCCTTCACCTTTTCAGAAATCAGAGATGACCAAGGGCAGGACATTTTCCCCATGGCTCAGCTCAGCAGGCAGGGCATGGAGGGGCACCACGCCATGGGCAGAGCTGGCTGGCAGGAGGAGGCTGGGGAAGGAGCCCCAGCCAGAGTGCTGGCCTCAGGCAGCATTGGCCAGCCTGGCCCCAGCCCCAGGCTCCACTGCATCACCATGACCTACATACACCCCTGCTGCTGGTGGATGCGTTCCCAGACTTTGAAAGAGTTTGTTCCCCTTGGCCTTGCTGGGAGGAGCCACAGAGATTTTTTGGGGCCGAGCTCAGCACGTTGCTTGCCTTGGAGGAGCTTCCTTAGCGTGCACTTTTTGCGGTGTAAATAATGAATCGTACATTTAATATTAAACATCCTGTGCACTCACCAGACCTTGTTGCACACATGAAACTTGGCAGATGAAGTGCATGAAGGTGGTTTGTCTTTACAGCCATGCAGGATTTCTAATGTGCCCCATTCTTTGTTTGAGGTTCAATCCTTTGCTCTTCCCTCTGCTGCTCCAGTCACACCTTAGTGCATCTTATGCTGTGCTGAGCACAGTCCTCAGAGGTCCTCTGCCTTGGCCATCCTGCCCTTTCAGCCATGACTACCCACATCTCCTCATGCTTCTGCACTAAAACCTCAGCTGCCTACATGGATATGGTTCAGTGCACAGCCCAGGAGGACCACGGGCATAGGCAGAGAAAGCCTGAGGGATTTGCTTACAGTGAAACAGCAGAAATGTGTGTGCAGAGCTTGGTGGAGCCAAGACAAGACTGTTTACTGGCAGGAAACTCAGCAGGATGCTGGAGCTCAGCAAGGGTGATGGAGCAAGAGAAAATTAGTCATTTGGGAAGGAAGGGCTGTCAGTACAGTGGGTGACATCTGCGTGGGTAGCTGACAGACTTCCAGGGACATGATGGGAACCCCACTGCTGGACTAATTTAAAATCCAAATGTGCTCAGCCATAGGGAGGGATCCTACATGGGCAGCAGGAAGCTTGTGTGCATAGGCATGTGTTGCACAGCTGGCAACAGAAGAAACACGCAGGTTCCAGAGCAGTAGTTGAATCTGCAGCCAGGACCAACCAAAAGGGTTTGCCCTTCTTTATTCTCTTATTTATATATGTTTCTAAAGACAATCAGGGATTGGTGAAAGGGGTCAACACCTCTGTAAGTTTACAGGATAAAGACATGGTCAATCATCTTTCTCCGCCCCAGGGGAAAGGAGTGAAAAACAATCTGCAAGTGCAAAACAATCCCGGCCAGTTAGGAAAACAATGACCATGTTTACAGAAAATGCATGGGAAACTTGTACTACAAAGTTACAACCACGGAACCCTGCAAAAGCAGGGTGACAGGCATGGATGCATCCATAGGTGAGGTGGTGGACAGCAGCATGATGCAGTTGGTTTTTCCATCTCCGATTTCTGTGACTCAACAACCATCGATCATTTTGGAAAGCTAACCACATTACCCCACAGCTTCAGGTGGATAAGGAAGCAGGCAGACTCCCTAGGGATCTGACACACTGTGAAGCGGGCATCCATCTGGGAGAGCATTATTGCATTAGCTCAGCATTCCTGTTGGTATTGATGCATGTTCTGTTCTTGCATTGCTCCTCGCAAGCGAAGGCTGTGTGGGGTAACACACAGCGGGTGATGAGACAAGGTTGGGCACCCTGATTAAGTGCTATTGTTTGTATAAAATTCATGGGAAGCAGAGGGAGGGAAAGAATCTGGATGAAGATGAAAAATGAGGCTGCACATAAAGCTAGCTCTGAATCTATAGAGCTGGCCTTTAATTCAGTCGTCATAGTCTGCAAGCAACACACATGTGCAAAACCCGGGCTGCAGATAATGAATTTCGTAAAAATGAGCCCTCAGCTCCCTCCTCCCAAGCTTTACTTTTTAGAGAATGCCCTTCCTTAATTTTGGAAATGATTGCATTATCTCAAACTGCTTGTAAATCTTGTTAGCCAAGTAATATAGTTTGGACTAAATGTCTGTTCCTATATGAGCCTCAGGGGAGTATGGAAAATAACCAATGCAGCCCTGTTGCAACCTCCCACCAGCTCTACGAAAGACACTCCTTTTTTCTGATTAACCTCAGTTCCTTTCAGCAGTGAGGCAGAGAGAGGCAACAAGATTAATGAAAATTAGATCTGTTAAAGCCAGCCTTGTTTTCTCGTCGTGTGTACAGCCTTGCCACAAGCTGAACTCATCACCAAATGCACAATTAATCAAAGTGGAGTGCAGGCACTTGGTGTCTCCTTGTGCGTGTGTGTGTGTGTGTGTGTGTGTTTGTGGGAGCATGCACTAAGGTGACTGCACCAGATGCATTTGCAAGTGAAAGGAGCACAGGAACAGAAGCAAGATGTTAGTTTTCCTATTTATTATTTATGTAGTTGAGAGTCTGCGCCCAGCAAAGCTTGCAGAGCTGTGACTGATGAGTTAATTGGATACCACACTGGCATCTCTGGAAGAAGCTGTGGAAACCCAGGGACAGAAATAGTAGCTGGGACTGCAGGAGAGCATGTCCAATGTCTGTTGACGTGCTTAGCAAGGCAAAGCCATAGCTCCTGCTCCTGCTCCAGAGGGAAGGGACTTGTCATCGTTGGTTTTATTTCCCAAAGGACTCCAGTGTAGGGTTAGCGCTTCTATAAGGATCAAGATTCCTTATATTTAAACCTGTCTGATCCCCAGCTTTGGGGGAATTGCTGGGGATGTGCCAGAGACAGGCCCAGCTGCATTTCTGTACATCCCAGATGAGTCTTAGACTTTCACTGTTGGCACTTTCCTCCTACCAGCTGCCACCCTCCGCTCCCTTTTCCTGCTTTTCTGTCAGGGTTTTATGGGGTGGGGAGGACCCTGAGGCCACTGGTGGCAACGATTTCTCTGGCCATTCCTAGATGTGTGATTGCCCAGCTGACCTCCTTGGACGTGTGTCTGTGCACCTCCTCTGTGCCCATGTAAAACCCTGAGCCTTCATTCTGTCTTGGTGGTGGTCCAGCTCTGAGCTTCCCTTTACCATGAACCAAGTCTCTCTCCATGGGTCCTCCAGGGACCAGGGGACCTCCCCAGGCCCCATTAAGTTGCATTGGGTCATGTTGCATCCATTCTCCTGGTCCCAGTTTTGTGGTGGAACTGGGTCTTGGCCTAATATGATTCCCCTTGCGTGGTCAGTGGTGAAGCTACTCCCATACCAAGGGGTTTTTTTGTCTCACAAAGAACTTTTGGGACAATGCAAGGGGAGTGAAGGGACTTGGAGAGTTTCCCACCGCTCCCCCAGCGAAACAGCTCTGATGGGGGGCAAGAAGGAAACCTCTCCAGCCCCTCTGTAGTACCGTTTGAAAACTGCTTTGGGGCTAAACACCTCTAAACATCTTTCATGTAATGCCTTTGGGAAAAAATCACAAACTTACATTGTCTGAAAGCCAGTCTAAGCCTACTGATGGCAAACAGGATGAAGAGAGACCAACAAGTCCAACACTTTGCAGAGAACCTGGGCAAACGTAGATCTCATTCTGGTAAACCATGCTGCCTTTGGGAGCAATGCAGCAGCTGAAAATATGGGTCTTACCTTTCCAGTCTCTCTGAAGAGATTGTAGGGAGATGTGCAGTGGAGATTTCCTGTGGGCATGTATGCTCAGGCAGTCCCAGAAGGCTGACTTGTATGTGTCACCCATCTCCATCACCCTGCAGCAAACAGGACAACAGATGGTGGCCCACTGGGGTTACCAAGGTCAGAGCAGGGGCTGGGAACAGCATTAGGGCCTTTTTTCCCTTTGATGGGACCATCAAAAGGGAGGTAGTAACCAGTTCCAGTGACCAGCAGGCCTCTGTGCACCCCCACTTTTGCTGCAGGCATGGCTGTGCCCAAGCCCTGGCTGCACTTGCTCAGTACCAGGCCAAGCTCCGTGTTTTTCTGTGGCTGAGCCAGAAGCAGTCACTGTTGGAGAGCACACTCAGGGGGGCCAGATGGGCAGAGCCCTCCAGCAGACTCAGTCCTGTGCCCAGTCCAGGTGCTGAGCTGCTGCAGGACCTTGGCAGAGTCTTTTTGTTCCTGGTTGCTGCTCCTCCCTATCCATCATCCCAGAGCTGCTCCACATGAAAGATGTCAGTGCTTCTATGGCACAAGAAGAAAATATCAGTGTATCCAAGGGTGCACAAAGATAAGCAATTAAAGCTGTTTCACTCTGCAGACATCCCCCTACCATGGTGAGTGGTTTGCTTGGGCCTGGTTTGTGGATCGTGGCAGGGGCCGGAGTTTTGTTCCCACCACAAAGCTGAGCCCACCTTGGGAAGATCTTGTCCCTTTCTGAACTCCCACCACTGATAAGGAGCAGCCACTTTGCTCACTCTTTCTCAGGGAGAGTCACTTCGTGAGTCTGGGAGACACCATCAGGTCCCAGCAAAGACAGAGAGACCAAAAAGCCTTTTGTTCCTGCAGCAGAGCAGCCCTGCCCAGGGTACCCCAGCTGGAGAAAGGCATCACAGGCATGTGACTGGCTGGTCAGCTTTGGGCTCTGAAACAGTTGGACAAGGGTGTGAGCAGATCTAGAGAGCATTTTCCCATAGGAAAGGACAGGAGGATGTGACCTCTGGAGCTGCACCCTGGGCTGCCTGTTTGCCCTCTGCATCTTGCAGTGATTTCATTTCCAAACCCATCTCTTCCAACCCAGGCACTCAGCCGTGAAACACAAGGTTGAAGGGAGTCAAGCCAGGGAGGGAGCATGGGGAAATAAGGTTGCTGTAGGATAAAAACAGCTGAAGGTTGAAATCCTGTCCACTGAGAGCTGGGGGAACCCTCCTCCCTGGGTTATGCTGAGTCTTACATGGTCCAGAGAAAAGGGAGTTAAATTACTCCCCTTACCCAGTAAATTCAACCCTTTTTGCTGTCTACAGACCTAGCAAATTTTTTTTGTTCATCTTACTGCATGCAGTTACACGTTTCAATAATCACCTGGATTCCTCAGGATCCCCTTATTACTGTGCTGTTGGCCATGCAGGTTAGGTCAGACTCTCCCAAAGGAACAGAAGGCTGCCTCCCTGTTCTGGGTCCACACTTGCCAGGTGAGCCTTCCAGACCTCAGCTGCTCTTCAGCCTTTACCAGGCCCTTGAACAACCATGCTGAGAGGTGGCCATGGGAGTTGAAAGACCTTTTGGTGGTCTCACTGGTGCTGCTTCTTGTATGCAATACAGGGGCTTGCATATTTTGTTCTATACTTTCATTTAAAGTAACTATTTTCCTCCTAAACATCTGATTCTGTCTTTAATCATGCTAATTTCCTGATCTCAGCAATGTGTCAGTGCCACAATCTGGTGCACTTTAGGTAAGAATATAAAAAACCTTTTGTTTCTTTGAATCCATTGCTTTTTCATTTCACCAAGATCATTTATTCTTGTGTCATGGAAGAATAAATGAGGAGTGTCAGGCAGACCTTTTATATATTGCTTTATCTTTAAGCTAAACAAATCCTCTGTGTGCAGCCTGGCTTAGTATGGAAATCTCTGCACTCCTTTATCAGTTGTCACCCTGTTACTTGATGTTCTCCCTTTCTGAAGTGGAATAACAGAAACCTCATATGTGCCCTTGCAGCTGCTTTACTGAATGTTATTGTGCTGGATTAATACTGTTTTTTTCAATCTACTGTTTGCACAGCTAAAGGTTGTATTTTGTTTTCAATGTGTCAGAGTTCTTCGCTGGGCTGACTGCTGGGAAGTCGTTTTCAGGAGCAGCTTCAGCTGATTTACAATATAGGGCATGTAGGAGTAGTTTGGGTCTTTTGCCATTGGTATGTGTGCTGCTTTGCATTAGTTTCTTCAGACTTCATCTTCCCACTCCCTTGTCCTCTCTGCGTGCCTTTGAAGGTTCTCACAGTTCTCTCTGAGCTTGAGTTAAATATGCACAGACATGTATATTAATCTATTTATATGTGTACACATCTGTGAACACATCCATACATTTTTCTCAGCCCGTTAAAGAACTTCTGCAGCCCTGTACATCCTCCCACGCACCCCGCAGGTGAGCTCGTTCCTTTGAAAACTGACCACTTATTCTTCCTCCTTGTTTTCCACTTCTGAGACATTTTCAAAGCCTCAGCCTCTCTCAGATCCCTTAACTATTGTCACTGGCTTTCACTGCAGTCCTTTCATGGCAGCTGGACCAGGCTGAAGCCATCTGAACTACGCATGAGATACGCACAGAGTGCTCTTAGATGCTTATCCTCAAATTTCCTGCTCTGACACCAGACACCTCTGGTTGATGGCTCACTTTCTCTTCAAATTTAATTCAGTTACTGCACAAAGCCACTTTGTACCCTGGAAAAGAGGTTGGAAACTTTCTGTGCCACACGTGAGCCGGGGGCAGGAGAGGAAGACAAAACGTCAAAGGCCTTTTCTTTGCTCTGCCAGCAAACCAGCGAGGCTGAGCAGATCCATTGCTGCTGGCCACTCACCCCACACAGCAGCTGCCCCACTTGGTGCACTGAAACCCAAATAAGCAAGCACATAATCAAATTTAATTCCCATCCAGTAACCCATCCAGAAACACAGCCAGCTCCTTACAGAGTGTAAATCACCCCAGCCTGCTGAAGCCAGTGAAACAGTCCATGCAGGACCTGGGCCAGGCTCTGTGTGCTCCGGGTGGGCCATGAAGTGATATCACTGCTGCAGATCCAGACAGACTCCCTCAGCAGAAAAGGATGGACAGCTTCTTTGGGAGTCCTTCAGGAGGCCAGGAACAGCACGAGCAAGTTTTACATAAGGCAGTGAGGCTGTCTGACCCCTCTACATCCTGAAATAAGATGAGAGGTGCATCCTCTTGGGTGAACATGAAGAGAGCTACTGCACTGCTTGCCTATGCTGTAGCCTTTCGGCTTTAGACCCGCCTTAAGAGGAGCCAGATTCCTTCATTTTATGAAGGTTTTTTTTAAATTTTAAATTTAAGCTAACCTCATGTTCACCTGAGTCCCTTTGTGGCAAATTTCCCAGTGTCAAGTCAAGGGGGGAGTGTTTACTCTAGTGAGGTCTGGTGTCTCATTCATCTCGGGGAGCGGCTCTGATACATAAAATTTGGGTTCACCATGCCAGGAGAAATGGAGCGTATCATGCGGGCTGTTATTGAGTCACTGTGAAACAATGTTAAATAGTATAGAGGAGAAAGAGAACATAAAAACAGACTATGGGCTGTTTTTATCCCCAAGCAGCACTGCAATGTGCATGAGGCAGGGGGCAGAATTCAGAATTCTCACTTTTCGCTAAAGTCCCATTTCCCTTCAGACCGGGAAACCAGTGCCAACAAAAAAGCACTTGCTACCCTGTGAACTTTGCAAGCAGAAATGCCAGCAGGGGCCTAAAGTAAGCAGTTCTGGTTGAGCTGTGTATTGAAACAATACTGGAGATGGGCTGCTGCAGGCTGCACACAGGTGGAGCCTGGGGACAGCTCTGCACATAATGTGATCATCCTGCCAGAGTGCTCTCCACTGGGTGCAGGTGGCTTCCCACTGCTCCCACAGGTCCTCGTCTCAGCCAGTCTGAAAAGAAGGCAAAAACGTCCCTGTGGCTCCCATCCTACATTTCTTTCATGGGTACAGATGCCATGCTGCTTTGCAGGGCCACGGGGATTTCTATTGCCTCTAAGAGGTGGCTAAGGACTCCTGGATTAGATCCAAAGTGTACGTAAACCTTCTCTATCAGGACAAAGCCTTAAGGCTGTTTCTCTTGCTGATTTGGGAAGTGGACCAGCCCAAGGGTTTAAATGGCTTTGAAGCCCATCTTCATGTGACTTGCCCTCATAACCTCAAGTGAGACACTGGAACAGGTTGCCCAGAGAAGTTATGGATGCCCTATCTCTGGAATTGTTGAAGGCCAGGTTGGATATGGCCCTGGGCAACATGATCTAGTGGGTGGCTTCCCTGCCCATGGCAGGGGAGTTGGAATTAGATAATCTTCCAACACAGCACATCCAGTGATTCCATGAAAATACGAAAATACAGATACGTGCATGGATGTACCTGGTTCTAATGGCTCCACGGAGTGATTAGGTTGTGTCAGTGTATTGAGCAGGGGGGACTCAATCAAACTTGGCCAACATCATTAGCTGAATTTACTGAGGCTCTTTCATTTTTTCATCATCCCACCAATCTACCCAGCTGGGCAAGGTAGGCCATGAAAGGCCATGTCTGCCACGTCAGGAAAAGGAGAATAAGGAGAAATATGGATGTTGCTGGAAGGGTGTCTAACAAGGCTGCTGCATGAGCTTTAGGCAAAAGTGAGTCAAATTTAATTCAGTTGCTGCACAAAGCCACTTTGTACCCTGAAAAAAGGTTGGAAGTTTTTTGCCATGCATGAGCTGGGGGCAGGAGAGGAAGACAAGCCCTGATCTATCATGTGAAAATGAGGGTCCAAAATCCAGCTGAGGGCAAAGGGTTCTTGTCCTGCATGGTGCTGTTCTTCCCACATGTCTGCCCTCCACAGGGGGAGTTACACTCTCACCTCTTTGCTCAAGCACTGTAAATAGCTCCCCAAAACTGTGCAGGAATTCTTGAGCTGTCCTCAGGAGTCCTGGCCTGACATCAGGAAGCAGGACCCCATCTCTGACTTTTAGTGTCAGTGGGGCAGTGGGATTGCTAATACCAACATTAACACTTGAAGTTTCCTGTGGTTTAAGAGCTGACACCTCTGGTCTCAATTAACTGAAATGAAGATCAAAGGGAAGAATTTGGCCAAGATTCTGATGTGCCTCTGTGTTTATGTATGTGCACGTGCACAAAACAAGTTAAAAAAACTCCACTTGGGTATGATTCACCCAAATATTGTGTGGGAATCATTTTCCACCAGGGAGCTAATTGCTAATTACATGAGTGTGAAGCAAATTCATTTGCAAAGTTTTGTTCTTTGCAGCCAAAGAAACCAAATTTTGCAGAAGCTGAGCTGATGGGCATTTAGGCAACGGAGGTATTGTTATTTCTGTCAGAGCCCTGAGCTGAATTTTTTAGGAAAGCTATTGCTCTTTAAAATAACTTCACTTTATTTATTAGCTCAAAACTTTCCCAGAGTGAATGACAAATAAAGCCTGTGTTATTTTTCCAGGGCTTATTTTGAGATAGAAGCTATCTGATATCAGGGGTTCCTGTGGCAGCTGGCCAAGGAGACTGTACATCAGCATCAAGGAGCAGGGAGAGCTGCCTGGTAGATGTGAGATGTGCTGGAGGGTTTCTCTGCCCTGGCTGAGAGCCACTCAGGCTGCTTGACACAGAGGTGTGGGGCATGAAAATGGAGTAATGAAAATGGTGCGGTGTGGGGAAAAAACATCCCCTCTCTGCTCCCTTGTCCCCTCCGTGGTGGCCACCTCCTCAGCAGAGCACTGGCATGGTCGTGGGGCCACAGCAGAGTGGCAGAACAGGCCTGGGTGCTGCCGAGGACGATGCCATCAGGAAAGGTGGCGTGGCCGAACGTGGTGGCAGCAGCAGTATCGTGGTTACGTGTCTGTGGAGCTGATAATTAGGGAGAACAAGCTCAAGCTAATGTGGCTTATTTCTGTGTGCCTCTACAGACGACTCATCCTTCCCTTATGAGTCCTTTAGTCCTCGTAGCCCAAGTCCCTTTAATTTATCCAGACAGTGCTGGGGTGGCTCCCGGCAGGTTTTGATCAGGAAGAATGGAGAGGGCTTGGGTTGCAAGAGCCGAGGGAAGCTGAATGAATCATTAAAAGCAAGATAAGAACCTAAAAGCCTCCACCAAATGCCCTTATTAATGCTGATTTGATTGTTTATGCCACTTGACAGGGATGAAACCAGAGGCAGATGCAACAACTAAATCCTGGGTCACTGCAGCGCCCTGCCCGTGGTGCCTGGCCTTTGCTGGAGACCTCCCTTGTGCATCCAGGCACAAGGTTATGTGTTTGGGGGAGAAATTTGCCTCTCTCCTCAGGGCCTGGCTGCTGCAGGCCAGGCAGGGTGTGTGGCTGCCCAAACATCTGTGGCCAGATGCCGTGCAGGATTTCTCACAGAAACGGAGAGCGGCAGTGGCACGGCTCGGGGCAGCCACGCTCAGCTGAGGCAGTGGCAAGCTTGGTCACTGTCACCCATGGGGCTGGGGACATTGCTGGTGTCCCCAAGGGCTGCCAGTGAGTGCCTTGGGGTGCTTACCTGCTGTCCTTCCTGTGCCCTGCAGGCTTTTTGCTTGCAGCCAAGAAAAGGAGGCAGCTGAAGCAGGAGCTTTTAAAGGCTTTTTTAATGTAGGTTAAAAGAGGAGCAGAAATCAAGCCCCTGGTCTTTTCTGCTTACCCCCGGGTAAGGCAGATGCTCATGCTCTAGAGTCATTCACTGCAAGCAAGGGGAGCAATCTTTGGGCAGCCTAGCAGAAAGGGGCTGAAGGGGGATATCTCCCATGCCCAGGACTCAGACATGCCATCCCCACCAGTTCCCCACCCACTCCCAGCAGGCAGCAGCAGCTCCCTGTATTGCAGAGAGCTGGTAAAGCTTGCAAGGTGCTCAAACACCGTGGCAAAGGTGATAAATGCAGACAATTTCAGACAGATTATGTGTGCTAGATAAGCTGCCAGTACCTGGAAGAGTCATTGTAGGGCAGCTGCTCTGCAGCAGTAGAAGACTTTTTCTTTTCCTGCTGCTCCTGGGTAAGCAGTTGGGTGTAGGTGCATTTTGAGCATTCTGAACACTGTTTTCCAGTGCATGCTGGACACGCTCCACGTGCAGAACACCCTGCCTTGCTTTGGTGTTCTGCAGCTGAAAGCAGAGAACTGAAAGGCAGGCCACCATCTCCACCAGGAGCAAGTCAGCAGGGGGATGTGTCTGAGCACACACCAGGACAGAGCTCTGAGGGTGTTGAGGTCTGTCCTGACCTCTACAGAAGACAATTGTTGGCAGCGTTTCATGTCTCCTCTCTGTTTAACAGCATTTCTCCAGCTCACAGCAGTGTGCAATAAAAAGCATGGAGGGTTTTTAGAGGAGGGCCTGAGTATGCACCAAGGAGCAACGTGCCAGGCTCTTTGCAGCTGCACACAGGCTTTTCTTGGTGCTTGTGCTGCTCTGAAACCTTGCCAGTGCCCAGTGCAGCCCTGCAGAAGGCCAGACAGGATCAGGTGCTGGAAGCTGGAGAGGTGCAAAGCAGACCTTTTTTGGTCCAGGTCTTCAGCTTGTCCTGCATCTTGCTGTAGCTCCGAGATTGTCATTGGCAAACCTTTAGCACCATCCAAGCCAAATCCACCCCTGGTAGCATTGGGAGAGAGTTGCCCTTATTTCTGTGAGGTCTTTCCATGTCTTGGCTGCCTTGGCGGGCTGGGCTGGCTGCTGGGTGAGCTACTTGCTTGCGGTGTCTCAGGATAACTGTGGCTGGCTGCACGTGGGTTTCACCCCCTGCAGCATGTGCCTGCTTCTTTGGCTCCAAGGGCTGAATTCCTGGTGCTTTTCATAGCATTGTGCTGTTCTGTGCGCTTCCTCCGATCCTCAGAGCGAGACATGTTTCCCAAGGATAAAAGACCAGAGCTAAACCAGGCTGAATTCAGAGATGCTGCGTTTGTGAAGCGGAGCTGATCTGGATTTAGATCAGCAGAGCTCAGCTCACGGCATAAAAATAGACAAAATTCTTCAAGGCATACTGGAAATGTTAGCAGCTCTTTGAACGGCAGCTCTTTCAGCCTTATCTTCCTAATCTTCTCCCTAAAATGCTGCTTATTGCACAGAATGGGCCCCCTTCTCAGTCCTGCAGCTGTCTGCAGCTTTGATGGCATTTGGAGCTGTCTCTGCAGTAGGGTCTCTTGAGGTTGTGCCACCCTCCAGCTCGAGTGTGATGGTCTCCCTGGGAGTGCCGAGCCAGGGACATTTCTTCAGTCAGTTTGAGAAGAGGAACCCTCTGGTCAGGTAGATCCTTGACTCTGGCAAGGTTGGGGAGGATTTCTTTCTGCTCTTCAAATGCATCAAACTTCAGTCTCATTGCTTCCCCCAGCAAATATCCTACTGGGAGCCGTGTGCACACTGCTGAGCACGTGTAGCTACAGCCCCTCAAGGCTGGAGACAGAAACTTTCCAGGGGGAAGCTTGCACGGCTCAGTACAGGAATATCAGTTCAGGCAGCCCCGGTGCTGCAAGAAAACCCAGGGTCAGAGCAGCCCTGAATGAGACATTGGTTTAGGAGGGCTCTTGTACAGGTCATGAGAGCTGCCACGTACCAGTACCCAGTCCACACTTCAGCTTTTCCTCTGCAAGCGTATAGGGTGAAATTTGGTTATGTTTGCAAAAAAGAAAGTAGCTTTGTTCATGTTGGTCATCCCCTGATGCAAATAAGACCCCTTGATGGTAATGCCACGCCAGCCCTGCTCAGTAAATGCCTGGCTGTTGATGGCAAGAGGTGATTGCCCTGAATTAGCAGCTGTTGGTGTTTAAAGATCCCTCTCTGCTCAGCCTCGGCTGGCCCCTGGAACATGTGGAATCGGGAGGGATGAGAGGCTCAAGGCTCAGTGCCTGCTCTGTTTTTCCTGATCTCCATTTCTTTTCTCTTTTTTTCTCGCATCTGCCCTGTGCATTTTAAATCACATCTCAGGGCAGCTGCAGCATCCTGCCTTATTGCAGTGACATGTCTGTGTATTGTCCACACTTGCTCTCTTCACAGCTGAAGAAGCTTTTCGAAATAAAAAATCCCTCACTTGCAAGCACCGTGCAGATGAAATAAGCTTTCCTTAGTAAAATATTAAAACAAATCTCTTCCACACAGGCACAGCCCATGGAGATGTCTTTAAAATACACAGGGAGGCATGGATGCAATATTTACAATCTTGAGCAAGGCAATTTATAATCTGCCTGAGCTCCCTGATGCTATTTGAGTGGGGTTTTTTTTTCTGGAGTGTATCAGAACAAATTAATCAACATTTTCCTAACTATATGCATATGGACTTCTAAAATTTTTTGGCTCTAGGTTGTAGCACTGATTGCTCACAGGGGTTATCCAAGCATCTCAGATTTGATGAGCAGGAGAATGCACCAGCCACTCCAGTGAATTTCTAATGCAAACTGACCAGCCCATTTTCCCTTCTGCAATTATTAAAGGTCAGCTCAAAATGAATCAAGGAAGGGGAGGGATCTGGTCACTTTTTGCTTTGATACTGGGCTCTTATTTCTCTTCCTTGGACTGGGGGTGGCAGGAGGCATGGAAGTAAAGTGCCCTTCTCCCCTTGTGCTGCCACCTCATTCTAGGCACAGAGCTGACCAGAGACCTGGACCTGCCAGTGCTGAGAGCCCTGTCCACGGGGTCTGGCAAAGGATCTCTTACACCACTACCTTTTCCTTTCTCCTCATTTGCCCTTCCTTGAATTTTCCCCTTAAATAAGGGGAATTAAATAAGTGTATTAAAGATACCACCCCACTGCTCTTCCAAGCTCTTCAAAGCCTGTGAACTCAGCTATCACACGCTGGACCATTTCTCATATGGCAAAATACAGCTCCAGGCACCTGCCAAAAGATTGACTTTTATTGTCACTATTTAAAAAAAAAAAAGTAATAAAAACTGTCTTTCCCCCCAGATGTCAAATTTTATTGCCAGGCTTTGTCAGAGCTTGAGAGATCCCAATGCTGACCCCTTGGGTATTTCACCTCTGTGTCCTCTGCAAGCACTGGTGCTGAAACTGCAGGGGCAGAGTAGGGACTGGAGCGAGGTGGAGCCTTTTTCTGGTGAGGTGGTTTGGAAAGGCTTCCTCCGATCCCCGGCCACTGCTTGGATGTGCATGGCTTGCCAGGGATTTCCTGCATGTGTTTCCTGCTGAAGCTGAGCAACACTTTCACTGCCTCAGTGAGTTTTCTTGCACTTTCCTGTGTGACAGCTGCAGCTCAGAGAAATACAGGAGAAGAGGACTGAGGAGAGGGGCAGAAAGCTCCCTGAGGAAGCCAAAAGCATCCCTTTGCTGCCTCATGCCACAGGGTACTTGTGACCCATGTTTGTGCACAGGCTTTGTGTGTTGGTGGTCTGAAAATGCTTCAACCAGCCCCAGCTGAGCATTACTGGGGATGGGCTGAAGTGGTCGAGCATTGGGAAGTGACTGCTCACTGCAGCCATGTTGCAGGAAACTGTTTTCCACGTTTCGGGATCCATGTTTTAGGAATCTGGTTGATAAACTTTAAGACATGCCATGCATCCATGAATAGTGGCTTGCTCTAACATCTCGTGTGGAGACCCAGAAATGCACAGAGCTATGAGGATGCAGCTCTCTCACAAGCCAGGTCTGAAACCAGAGCAGACCTGGATCGTGTCACATCAGATCAGGACATCTTCAGGCAGAGAGGGGCTGAGATTGCTCTGGAACAGGTGGCACTGCCTGCACACCCCTCTGGGACTAGGGTTTGCAGAAGTCCTGGTGAATCTGTAAAGCTTTCAGCACAAAGCAAACTGCTTTGCAGAGCTTCAGAGCCCGCTGAATCCACTCCAGCATCTTCCAGCAGGAACTGCCGAGCGTTTTGTACCAAACACGTGGAGTTGATTTCTGGTTGCCACCATAAATTAAGACATGTCCCAGCATGTTGTTTCCTAAGTGTGTCCCAAACAGCTCAGTTGTGTGTCTGGTAGTCAGAAGGAGAAGCTGACCAAGGAAGCTTTGCAGCTCTGCTGAGAGGCTTCCTCTCCCTCAGTATCCTGAGGGATTCTCCCAGCAGAGCTGAGTTTCTCTGGTGGTGCACTGGGGCAGGCTGACCAGTCTAAGTCTAAAACCTCAAAACAGAAATGCAACCAGAGCTGGGCTGCTATTTTGGCCATGCCATCACTGCAGTGCTGTGGCAGAGTCCCTGCTTCGGGAATTGCAACACCCAGCAAACAGGAGCAGGGAGAGCCTTTCCAGCCATGGCATCTGGGCTCTGGGTGTTTCACAGCTCTGCTTTTGGCCACCAGCAGCTTGTAGGTCCTGTTGGGTAGCCCAGCCCTGATTGTTCATCCCCAGAGATCACGATGTCCCAGTCCTGTGGCAGGAGAGCTGTGGGCAGCTGAGCACTGGGAGGTTATTGCTGAGACTGAGTGGAAGCAGATGAAGGTCTCTTGGATGGTGGCAGTGTGACTCATAGGGAAGATGAGGATCAATGTCTGGTCCCCGAAGAAGCCTGGCAGAAAAGTTACACATGGTGAATCCCTGCCCCACAGCCTCTCCCATGCCTGTCATGCTCTTACCATCCAGCCAGACATTTGTCACCATTTCTTGCAGATAAGGCTTCTGGGTGCTCCAGCAATGATCTTGCAATATTTGAACTAGGCATATGTGTCCTGTAGACCTCAATGCTTTTTCTGGAAAGTGAAGGGTCAGCAAAGAGCTGCTGACCAAGGTTTGGCAGGTCCCTTCTGCTCTAATGCAGCTCTCTGCTCCCCTGTACTTACATGGAAGAGACAGGAGGAATAAATGTGGAGTGGGTGCAACCAGCTTGTAGCCTCACAAGAGTGTGGGGAGGGCTTCGTGAAATTGTTGCATCCTTGGTTTTGTTGCCTTTCCTAGAGCAGACACTGGCATCATTGTCCCTTTTCCCCTCAACTAAAGTGCCACTTTTAAAGGTGCTGCTGAGAACTGTGACATGCAGTGTCCAAGTGCTTGTGCCAAATAGCTCCGTGGGGTGACAACAGCCTGTCCTCCCTCTTCAGTGATAGCAGCAGAGGCTGGAGTTTCTTTTTGCCTGACCTACAGAGTATCAAGCACAAGCTTCAGGACCAGGGTTTCTTTAAGGCTGCCCTTAAAGCATAAAGATGGGACAGCAGGAGGTCCTGGGCACTTTGCCCATGGTGCTGCTGGCACCCTTGCAGCACATTGAGAATAGCAGGGATGGGTGTCCAGTACCCACTGCACAGGCAGAGTCAATAGAACTCTGGGGTTCTGGGGCTGCTGAGACTCCAGTGAGCCCCTGAGAAGTTTTGGGAGACAGAAGGCTTTGATGTACCTTTATAAAGCCAGCTGGGCAGCTGTGGATTACAGCTGTTGGCAGAGGGACTCCAGAAGTGCTGAGTAATGTATAACCATGGTAGTACCCACCAAAACCACCTCCCTGCACGTGGTACTTCCAGGATCCCTGTGCCAGGCACCCAAGCTCCACGATGGCTGGGAGAACCAGGAGGATGAGCCATTTGGTGAATTATTTATCCATTATTCATTTACTTGATATGCGTGTAATGCCACGCAGTGAGTGAGCAGGCGCAAAATTAAAAACTGAAATGATGGATGCTGCCTTATCAAGCACTCTTCATCCCACTCTTGAGACTCATTCAGCTTTAAATATTGATGGCGGATCGCCTGTTGGCAAACAGAGATTGTGTAAATCCATCCATCTCTGCTCGCTGCCACGGTTTGGAGGCAGAGACTTTGTGTGGCTGCAGCTGTGGCCGAGACGTGTGGTCTGTGCTGTCTGGGATGGAGAGGGGGCTCAGAGCCTCTTTATTTACCTCCTGAAGATGTGTCTGTGTCTGTGCCTGAGTACTCACCTACGTGGCAATACAGCACCAGGGAGCTGCAGTGTTTAATAAGCTGATCCTGAGAACATCCCTCAAAAGCCCGGGCCATCTCAGCGGGGACTGCAGCACGGCTCTAATCGCAGGGCTGCTGTTCCCTCTGCAGAGCTGCTTGAATAGCTGCTGCCTTCGGCTGCTGTCCTTTTACTTCAAAACCTGCCAGGCACACGTTAGAATGGAGGATTAGTTAAAAAAAAAAATAAAATTAAAAAGCAGATCCCTGCTGAGAAAGGTGGTGTGATGCCAGAGGAGCTTTGGGAGCAACTCTGTTGAGGGACAAGTGCAGTGAGGAGCAGCTTCCCAAGTCCAGGCAGGGCTGCATTACTGCCCAGGCCAGACACACTGAGTCTTTCCAAACACACAGACCTGTAAGGCCCTGAATTTTCCAGGTGGATCCAGCCCCTGCCACCCCCAGGCCTTCTCACACCTTTAACAGGAGCTGAATTCCCAAAACCAGCCACAAGCCCAGCAGACCAAGAGGGGCTGCCTGCACAGGGAAAATTTCAGGGCTGTCCCAGGTGAATCCTGAAGCTGGGAGAGTGGTTTTTTTCCTCTCTCACAACCTCTAGCTGGGCCCATCCGTGCGTCAGGAGCTTCTCACAAGAGTCACTTCTAAGGTGAGACTGATGGGTGCTCAGCTCAGAAGGCAGCAGGGCCCATCACATGTGCCAGTCCAAATGCTTCATCCACAGCATAGAGTAGGGAAGCAGACACCTTTCCTGGGTTCTCCCTGTGCTGGTGCCATGAGAGCACAGGGGAGATCTCCGGCCACAGTCTTCTCTACCCTGCCAGCATTCCCATTGCATCTCACACCATCTCCTTCCCTCCCTTCCCCAGCTGCCAGGAACGTGGGGAGGGACGGCAGCTCTGCACAAAGGGCAGGGATTTGCCTGCTCCTCAGCAGTCTGGAGGCACCCTTGGGACCGAGGTCGCAGATGGATGGCCTGGGGGAGGTGCCAGCAAAAAGCACACTGGAAACATCTCTGCTGGCTCTCCTGGGCCAGAGGCATGTGGTGAGGTGCCTCTCTGAGGACACTGTCCTTGGACGACTCCGGGGCTGAATTCACCATGTGCTGCAGCAGGACTCCCACGTGGCACGCTCCCACGTGGGCACACTCCTGCCTGCTCCTGCCTGCTCTGGCAGCACCGTGCAGGCAGCTCAGTGCACTGCAGGGCTTTCAGGACAGCAGTAAAAAGCAGGGTTTCACGCTGGCAGCGTTTCAAGGGACAAAGCAGCGTGACTTTGGGTTAAAGGCCTAGAGGATATCCAAGCTGAAGAAACAAATGCCATCAGCTCGTCTGATCCTTGCTCTCTGGAAGAAAGAAGTGATATTCTTTGCACATTTGAAAAGCCCAAGACAAGTATCTTAAACATGGAGCATGGCCAGTCCAATTACTTCTCTTGGTCTCGTGCCCAGGGTTTATTCCATGAAACATCTCAGTGACAAATGTTCCCACTGCAAGAAACTTTCTAGTACTTCTCTTTTTTTCCATTTCTTGACACTGTAAACTTATGCCAGAGGCTGCTCAGAACTAAGGTGTAATTCAGATCCATCTAGACCTCTGCAAAGTGCAGCTGGAAAATACCTCAGGAAGGAGATAATCACTGCAGACTTGAGAAACAGCTTTGTACAAATGAACCCAGAGATTTCTTTTGTGAGAATAAACTTCTCTTGGAGATATGTCCTTTTGCTCCTTTCATCTTTTCACTGGGATTTCCATATCAGCAACCTAAGACCCAGCCAGACTGTATTGCTCATTTTCAGTATGTTTTAAGCACAGATTAATTGCAGATACCCAGCTGTCCTGCTCTAACTAGCCATCTCATACCATTAAAGTAAACAACTGCCAGCCCAAGCATCTGAAAGCGTGGATGAATAACATCTCTAACTGCCATTCTTCATCTACTAAAAAGTCCCAGTGGCAATTCAGGTTCAGACCTTTGCCTGGGAAAAATCAGTGCCTCTGTGTTGAGCACCCTTGGCCATCTCGTACTGGCAGAGAGCTGCTGTGTGTGTTACTGCTTGAATGCATGCTGTTTACATAAATGTTGCAAGAGGATCAAGAGAGCGACGGGAGCTGCCATCTCCGGAGGTTAAACTCTGGTCTGTGCTTCTAGGCTGGATCACAGCTTCTAAACGGGGAAGAAACTGGGAGATGGTGGTGCGTTTTGGAGGGGCAAGAAGTGCGCTAGTGACAGACCCACAGGCATGGAGGGCAGTGCCAGGCTGAGAGGAGCAGGTCACTGCTCCATCCTGGCCCTGAATTGTGTCTCAACATCAGGGCTTTTCATTCAGTGCAGGACTCTGTTCAAATGTGTTGCCAGCTCTGGCTGCTTAGCCAAATTAATAGTGCCAAGCAGGAACAAGATGTACTGGCAAGTTTCGCTGGGACCAGGTGGATCCTGGCTGTCCCCCCAGGGGAGCCAGGGAAGGGAAAGGCTCCCCTCTCCCAGGCAGAGTTTAGCTCTGATGGCCTTGCTCTCTCACAGCTCCAGGAGCCCCAGCATCCCTTAAGCTCCACTTCAGAGTCGTATTGATTGGTCATATTGGGAGTTAGAGAGGCAGGGTGCAGAGATCTGCACCTTCTCCATTGCCCCACCACCAGCACTGGGTGGCATAAGCCCTCCTAACCATGGCTGTCCCCTGCATGTGGCTCATCCCCATCAGTGCCCTCCAGATATTTCCAAGCACCCATGGCATAGCAAGCAGCAAAGTCCCTTTTGTTCATTATTCTTTGAGCAATCCAGTGCAAACCCCCAGTCTGCAGCCAGCGGCTCAACCACAAACTGCTTCCCTTTGGAAAGCACAGGAATGAAGGGGCTCTGGGGAGCACTGTGTGCAGAAAATCAGCACCACCTGGGACAAAGCAGTCACTGGCAGCTCACAGAGCAGCTGCTGTGTGATGATGTTACAGACCAGCAGGCTGTTTGTCACTGCCTTCCCTTTTATCTCCCCAGTGAAACCTCATGCGCTGTGTGCACGGTTTTTCCTGGTGGAGCTGCTGGGATCTTCACAAACCCATCCCTCCCCATGCCTCTCTTGAGATGTCACTGGAAAGTCTGGAGTCTTGGCCATCCAAAGGTGGAGACAAAATGGGAATTTCTATTTTGAAGCAGCCTGAAAGCCCCAGGGTTTGCATGCAGACAAGGGCTCCCCAGTTCCTGTGCTGCCATGCACTGCTAGCAGTGCTGGCAGGTATCAAACTGTGTTTAGGGGTTTTTATACAAGCCATGGACTTTGATTTACTTCTTTGCTTGCTGGAAGGAAGGCTGCCTATGATTCTGGTCCCCAGCATTTCATAAAGGCTTCCTTCACAGTTCAGTTTGGGGTCCAACAAAGCTTCAGATTTGTGGGAGACTGCTGGGAGCCCTGGTTGGTTGTTAAAATATTCCTGGTACCACTTCCACTGCCCTCACCCTAGCAAAAGGTGTTGGAGAATGTGAACAGTATCCTCTACAGGCTGAAGAGGAATGGAAACCTCCTCAAACCAAACTCTCTGACTGAAATTTGAAGCATGCATTGAATTTTTTTTAACAAAATGCTGTCATTATCCTAAATATAAAAATGTTTGATTCCAAACCATTTTTCATAGTAATATTAGACAAAAGCAGCTTGTTCTAAACATGTCACTTTTGACAAAACCAGCATCTTTGTGGCTGAAAATAAATACTCTGTGAATAAATCTCTATGCCAGTACTAGTGATAAGTCTTTCATTTCATGCTCTAATTGAACATTGGCTTTACAACTTAAAAGCAATCATCCTAAATTGCCTTCTGCTAATATTAATGCTTCAGACAAAGGGTAACAGCCAGATTATAGGTTCATATATTATTCAGGCAAATCTGGGTTCTTCATACATCACTTTTTAAAAGAAAATTAATTTTTCCATGTGTCAAGAATGAAAATAGTAATAATGGGTGATGTACTTACATCATCCTGTATTGCTGAGATTGGCAAGAACATTGCCTCTGAACAAAGAGAGTGCAGATAGCATGCGTGCCTTCATGCCAACCCAAGCAGGCGGGTGGACTACCTCAAAAGTGCCACTGCCTGTGACTTAAACCTGTACTCCTTCAAGTGACAAACTAGATCTCACATGCTGCACTGATAAGAAACACCCCCTTCCCCTGTTTAATGCACATAATCTATTTAAATCCCTGACCTGGCAGGTGGCTATGTGAATTGGCAAGGACTCGCCCCCTCAAACAGACCTGAGAGCAGAGCTGCAAAGGGGCTGTTCTGTCACACCAGCAGTGGTCTGTTTTTGGGGAGGGTTGATGCTCTGCTCCAGCCAAGTGACCAGCAGGGTCCATGCAGGGCTGGCACTGAGCTTGGACAGATACCAGCCATGGTAGTAAAAGTTTGGCAACAGTCAGGGTCTTCCAATGGAAAATAAACGAAAGGTCCAACCTTAGCCATCACCTGAAGCTGTGGTGTCAGGGCTAGATCTGTCTTTGGAGCATTTGGATTGTCCACTGGTGGTGGACAATCTGTGGTGTCAGGGCTAGATCTGTCTTTGGAGCATCTGGATTGTCCACTGGATAGGAGTCACTAATCATTTGCACATTTCCATCCTGCTTTATCCATTTCCCAGCCCAGCTCCCTCACCGGGATGGTGGTGGGCTTGCACAGCAGCCCCAGTGCCCCTGTGCCACCCTGCATGCCCTCTGCTTTTCTGGCTGTGCCATGGGAAACCCACACTTTCCCAGGCATCTGCTGGGAGAGGTGTATTTTTAGCTCTTGGTGGCGGGGCCAGGTGTCTGCATGGCAGGGAAGTCCATGGATCCCTGGGAACTGCCTGTTCCCACTTCAGCTGCTGCCCTCCACTTGAAGGCACAAACACCACTGTCACCTCCTCACTCAGCAGCTCCATTTGCTCACACCTTGTTTCCTCTTGCAGGAGCAACCTTCCCTCTGTCCGCTTTGGAGAGCCACTTGTACTCACCCTGCAGTTTGAGATCCTGCCTTCTCACTCACCCCTGACATGCTGACCCTCTGATCCAGCCTAGCATGGTCAGGCAGTCACTGGCACCTCAATTGTTGGGGGATGTCTTTTGCATCAGCTGGAGCAAGTCTGTGCTTGTTCTGAGCTTGGATGATGAGGTGGGATCACACCTGGATCCAGCCATCACATCAGCAGTGCCAAATCACCCCTTTGCTCTCCTCAGGTGCTCTGGACCTCACCCAGGTTTTTGACCCTGGTAATGATGGTGAGAATGGAAGGGCTCCCAAGCTGCTGGGGGAATGGAGGTAGCAGGTGACGAAGGGAAAGTGCCACATTCAAACTGTGCTGTCCAGCACTCCCTCCCCTCCTTCCTTCCTTCCTTCTGGAATTCCTTCCTTCCAGAATTCCTTCCTTCCAGAATTCCTTCCTTCTGGAATTCCTTCTGGAATTCCTTCCTTCCTTCTGGAATTCCTTCTGGAATTCCTTCCTTCCTTCTGGAACTCCTTCTGGAATTCCTTCCTTCCTTCTGGAATTCCTTCCTTCATTCCTTCCTTCTGGAATGCCTTCCTTCCTTCCTTCATTCCTTCCTCCCTCCCTTTCTCCCTCCCTCCCTCATGTGGAAACAACTGCCCAACAGATTGATGTCTCCTTGGGCAGAGACAGAGTGCAAGGTTGTATGACCTGCAGGAGCATCACCCAGTAAAAAGAGTGTCCCAGTAAGAAAACAATAGCTGTAACTGGGAGCTGTGCCTGGCATTGGGGAGCATGGCCCCAACAGGACACACATCCCTGTGGGCAGAGGCTGGAATGTCGGAGCAGACACTTGCAGGGTGGAGCGGTCCTTGCCCTTGTTGGAGCAAAGAGCACTTGCAGCTCTCCTGCTCTTCCCTTGCAAGAGCTGAGGCTCCAAAGAGAGCTGGGAGGGGATGTGTCACAGCTCAGGGCTTTCTTCTTGAGATCAAGATGCTTGGACAAGCAGAGGGTGAAGAGCAGCTGCAGCCCTAGGAAATGCACCCTGCCTGGCAAAAGATTTCTCCGTGCTTGCTGAGGAACATCTGATACCAATAGGGCTGAAGTGGTCACACAGGAAATCCAGAGCTTATTTAGGTCCAGGAGGCCAAATCCCAATTGGTCATGCTGCCATCCACGTCCCATACACAATCTAAGGAAGCCATCAATGCCAATCTGCAGTAGCTCAGCAATTTGCAACAACATCCAGAGTCTTATGCAGCGCTTCCAGGTTAGAGATCCCCAGGTGCTTCCCAAAGCCTGGCTAGTGTCCTGCTGTCACTGAGGTAGGGGACAAAGCCACAGAGAGGCTGGCACAGGGGTGATGTGTGCTGGGGCAGACCACAAAGCTCCCCAGCATGTGGCTGGCAGGCTGAGCACTGCCCCAGGCTGTGAGCAGCACCTCATGCAGACAGGGAAGCACTTGGGGCTTATCTGCTGGCTGGTATTTACTCCACAGTTGTCAGTCTCCTGTTAGGAGTGGAGAATGCCTCTTTTTAATAGCTTGTTATCAGGACTGGTGCAGCTATGTACAAGCATTATCTCCTTGATCCCATCTGTCTCAGGAAATGTGGTTGAGGGGAGAGCAAGGGTGGAGCTCAGTGGCTGCAGGAGCCCGGGAGAGAGACCTGGGCACCCCACGGTGACATCGTGGCCATCTCTAATTCATCCCTGCTCAGTGGAGCACTTGGAAATGTCACTGGGGAGCTGCAGTGGCCATGATTGATTGTGTCTCTGCTGCATGCTGACGGAGGAGAGCGACTTCAGCAAGAGGAGACCTTGGCTCCTGAGCCTCCCCTTGAAGTGCAGGGATGAATTATGCAAACTAATCCGTCCCTTGGCTCCTTCGACTGCTGCTGCCTTCCCAACACCTCCTGCCTTCACATCTTTCTTTATCTCTGAGCAGTTTTAGAGCCATTGAGGCTACATATTTTTTAGTCTGTTGTCTGTATGTGTCCCAGGATGCCTGTGGAGATGGGGGCAGCTCATCACCTGTTGTAGGATGTTGTCCCATACACAAAGATAAATTGCTGAGCTAGCCTTGACCAGAGCCTCTGGGCTCCTAGGTTCCTGAGGAAATCATTAGCCATATTAAAATATGGCTTAAAATATGGTTTCTTCTGGCAGCTGGCAGAGTTCCAAGCACTGTTGCTCACCGGTGGCACCACTGGCCTCACTGCAGCAGGGCCAGGGCCAGGGGTGCCAGCCCAGCACCAGCATTGATGTGCTGTGGGGAGCTCCCTCCTGGAGCAGCAGCTCACTGCTCCCCAGCACGATCCCTGCTGGTGGTGGCTAGGAGGCTGGATGGAACTGGCAGCCTTCTTTTGGCTCAGCTAATGGATATATAAGGGCTCCTGTGCTGGGGGGACACACACAGACTGGGGATGGGTTGTTAAGCTCCCTGCATGGACTGATGCTGTCTCCAGTGGATGGGATGAGGGAAGGGGGTGGAGAGAAAAGTGGGCCAATGGAGAAGGGCATCTGCACAAAGGTGTTCAGTCAGGTTTTTGAGTCCATGTCCCATGGCAGAGGAGATTTGGTCCTCACTTGTCCAAGTTAAGCAGATGTCCCCTCCTGCCCTGACTGCTTGGTGGGATTTTGGTCCCTGAGAGAGCTGGAAGCTGAGGCAGGCAGAGAGGAGGACAGAGATGAACCAAATGGGAGCAGGGTGGACATGTTGAAGAAGGTGGACACAGGACCCTCATGAAACTCGTACTTCAGTCACCTCAGTGCCACATCATTGCTGTGCCTCTTGCCCTGGTGTGATATGCCCAAGTCACAGGTTGCCAGCACAGCACAGGAGCCAGGGGAGATGCCATTTCCCCAGCTGTCCTCCTGCCCTGCTGAAAGCCATATTTTATGTAGAAGTGAGTTGGCAAAAAGCCTGTCTTATTTTGATTCAAAAAGCTCTCAGACTGGAGAACTGCAATGAAAGTGGCTGTTTTAATCTGTCACTTGCTGGCAGGTGGGGGAATGGGCTGACCTGGAGACAAGGAGGTCATCAGCTTTTGGGGGAATTAAAATAGAAAGCTTTTTTTTGTTGGGGTAAACAAAACCAAAATATCTAAAATCTCACAGAAATGGCTCCTCTTGCTGCCTGTAAGGCAGAAGGAATATTTCCTTCCCCCTGCTCTTTGTCCATGCAGAGCAGGGGCAGGCAGGGCTCAGCTTTTACGCCAATATTGTCAGCCAGAAAATGGGCTTTAGTTATGGCTGAATCTTGAAAGTGACGCTGAGCTTGGAATGCTCCCAGTGATGGCAGCAGTATGGAAATGGTTTTAAAGGACTGTTTCCCTCCCGCTCCCCCAGGAGCACTCAGCTGCATGTGCTGGCCCTGCTGTGTGCTCAGAGAGATTTGGGCAGGCAGCACCATCACACTTGACTGCTGGAGGTGTAGTATGGGAGCACTGAACTTCAGATTTATGGCGAATTTTTGCAGAATTAAGGTTGTAGGGGCAAGCTTTGCTTTCCTGCCCGTGGGCACTGCTGTGCAGAGGTAACTCTCAGCACACTCCATGCAGTGCAGCGACTGCCAGGCCACTGAGAATATAGTGTGGAATTGTCAGGGCACTTGCTTGAGGTAAGGCAGCCCTTGAGAAGGCCATGGGGGCAATGCTGTGTCTGTATGGTCACACTGCCCTGCTGCTGGGCAATCAAAGCATTAAAGTCCCACAAACCACTTGCATCAGGAATCTGTCAGCATAAGAATCTCTTAAGGTTCACCCTGCTGAAATGGGTTGGGGTCATCATTCTTCCAACCAGCTCCTTGTAGAGTTTGCATTTTTGAGATGCAGAGTTTTAATTTCTCCCCGTGCTTTCAGCTGTCTGGAGCACCAAGTCTTCAGCACATGAGATAATGAAATCCAAGATTATTAGCTTTTGTGGCTTGTGACTGTTTGCAGAAGAAAATAATAACTAACTTAAATACCTATTAGCCACCCATAGCTATGCATATCTGCATTGAGAATTTAGAAAGCAGGTGCAATTTAGAAGGTCAGGCGATTATTTTAATTTTTTTTTTTTAAGAATCTCTTAAATGTGCACTTGTGAAAAATCAGCTTGTAAGTATGGAAAACTTGATACAACTTGGCAGCTCTCACTGATTAAAAAGCCAGTGTTCAAACCCATTTCTAAAGTGCTAGTAGGAAACAGAAATGTTTCCTGCCAGAGTTTAAAGCCCCGCTTAACCCTGAGCCCAGTTTCAGGAAACAGATGCAAAATGCTGTGTGTGGTTTTGTGGTATGTTGTCTAAGGCTGGTTTTGTGTCACTGGCCCAAGCAGAGAAGTTAAAACTGTTTGCATGGATCTTTTCCCTTCTTAGTGTGGTTTCATTTCATGTTACAGAGGAAAGCATCTTCCTCTGAACTAGAGAGCCCCAGAGCTCTTCACTGTGACTGTGGGATTTCTGGCCAGTTTCTTCTCAAACGCTTTGGAGAGAAGGCATGAAATAACCACAGGGAACTGGAAAGCCTCCTTCCTGGCTTTGCCTAGGAAAAAAAATCCCGGCAAGATGGGCCATGCATCCGTCAGAGAAGCCTTGAGCCAAAAGCCTAAACCTGCTGGCCAGGCATAAGGGAGAAGGCATAGGCCGGTGGGGAAGATGAACCCAGAAAAGAGGGAAGATCAGTTTTATTTGGCATCATCTTATGTCACTCGGTTAAGCTTCTTTTACCACCATTTCACAGTCTGCAAGGGCCTCGCAGAGATTTTGAAGTGCTGTTCCTAAACCCTTGCAGAGGGAAGGCTGGGGAGACGTCTTTTTTTGTGCTTGTGTTTTAGACAGAAGAATAGGAAAGCAGTATTTGAGAGTGGATTTGAGGTGTCAGCAAGGGTCTGTCCAGCCCTGCTGCCTGTGCCTGGGGAGCATCCTCGATGGATATCCACGCTGGACCCCTTGTGGGGCTCACAGTGCAGTGTTTGCCACCAGGACTTCTCATTCCTTTGCAGCAGCAGAGCAGGGAAGGGCTTCTGCTGCAAACCAGGGCGTTCAACCCATGGCATGCTGCAAGCATTCTCCAGTGCCTGCATCAGCCTGGAAATCTCCCAGAGAAGTTACAGACCCTGCTCACTCAGCCCTTTCTTGCAGGAAGAGATGGTGCAGGTCAAATGCCGATAAAATTCCACTCTAAGAGGCAGAAGGGAGCTGAGCAGATATTCCCACTGCAGGAGGTGAAACCCCCTTGCAGCTTTTCCCACTGCAGAGGGGGACAAGCACCTCTTTGTGCTCCTTGTCCTCACCAGTGCAGCATCCAGGGCTCAGGGCACAAGCTGGGTTGAAAACTGGGGTGAATCTGATTTCAGATTGCTGATCCAATCTAGCACTGGTCTGGGGAGGAATAGATGCCCTTGCTACTCAAATCTAGGAAAAGTTGCAACTAATGGGTATTGATCAGAGGAGAAAGCAGATCTGTGGGCACAAATTTATGTGCAAGCTTGAAAGGAGTATGTTCCGTAAAAGAGGAACAGTGTGAATAATCAGGCTTTGAGACAAATGCTAATCAGCCTTGCATCTTGCCTCTGAACCTCCAAACACAGTGTTTAATCTCTGAAATTAAATATTTCCCTGGTGAGAAGTTAGACAACTTCAAGAGGCTCATGTTTGAAAAATTCAGCTTGGTGTGCATTGGTTTCAGATTTTTCTGATTGTGTGGAGTTCAGTCTGTCCAGAAGCCAGCCCAACCCCTGGATCCCTGAGCAAAGCAAAAAATATCCATTTCCTCCCTGCTTTATTGAGAGACCTACAAAGAAACATGTATTAATCAAACGCTACCCAGGACAGCTTTCAATCAGATCTAAAGGCACAGAGTTCTTGGTTATGAGAACCATGACACAAACATTTTCTCATTGGGAAATATTTTATCAAAGATTAAAACTCAGATGTTTGTTATGTGGAAAAGTATCTCCTGCAAGTGGCATCTTGGTTTTGGTAGTCCATGGATACAGGAGCTCAGCCATATGAGAAGAGTGGATTTATAGGGTCTTGAGTTGGACATTTGACAACTGTATGTCCAAGCAGTTGATTAATCAATAACTGGTACCCACCCCAGCTTTTCACTGCATAATGATTGCTAATTTAAAGCAGTCTCAGATGGATTCACCTTTTATTATTTGCTCTGGTCTTTTCTGTGAGAGCCTGGAAAATGTGCACGTGCATGCATCTATAGAGAGACCTATGTGAGAGCCCTGCCCTAGCTTGGGGGTGGGCCTTGCTTTGACCAAAGAGCTCTTGAGTTCCCTGCCCACCTGTGAGGCCTCCCACAACTCTGTTTCTGTCTGGGCTTCAGCAGAGGGTAACTGTTCTTCCCTGAATGCTGTGTGTCCATATACGCATGTATGTGATGCTCACTACAGCAAAACAAGCTGAATGAAGTCACAAAGAAGCAAGAATAAAAACTGCCTTGCTAATAAAAAAAAAATTATTTTTTTAAAAAAGCCACCAGCGACAACAATATATAAGGCAGAGGTTTGTTTGTTCCTCTTAGGAATAAGTGTTCTGGTATTACAGTACTTATTTTGGAAATTTCATGACAGTGATTTCATCCTTTGTAGCCACGTGTGGCTCAGTACATTTTTACCATGGTTGCCAAGTAACAATCACTAAGCATTTGTGTCTAGATCAGTAGAGGCGAGTGGAGGGAATGGATAAAATCTATTTTCAGAGACATAATCATCAGTGGCTCTTCGTAGGTTAATGGTTAAGTTCACTCAGCAGGGACAGTGTTTTGAAGGCCTTGGGAATTATGAACAGGAAAATAAAAAGCAAAGAGACTAAAGAGGGGTTTTTTTATCATTATTATTATTATTCTTTCAGAGCAGAATGGCTTATGAGTGATTAAGAAGGCATTAACTATGTTGGACGTCAAGTCCTGCGTGGAACAGGAGCTCTGTAATCCCCTCCTTGGGGCTGCTCTGTGACCTGCTTGTTTCCTCCCATGTTTCCTGTGCCAAAACCTCTGGCATCACAGACCCCACTCTGGCCTTGTTCTGCTCCTCGGCTCACAGATGGTGCAGGTGAAGGAAAAGTTTCCCTCCCTGCATTGTCAGAGCAATGAGGGGAAGCAGGGAGGGAAGCCAGGATGTCTGGCTAAGAGTAACTGTGGCACATCCCTACACAAGCTTTTCTCAGGAAAACTTTCCTCTGCCATGAGTGGTGCCTCCTGAGTTTTTTCAATATCCTCTAACATATCTCAAGGTCACCTTCACCTTTCCAAAGATATTGTGCCATTTATGCAGCGCTCAGGGCAGGTTCTGTGCCCTGTCATCCTCCAGTGGAGTCCCTACAAATCCCTGTGCACCTTCCTCGGTACTGCAGAAATAACGCCCACTGATTCCCAACAGCTGCCTAGCCCTTGGTATTCTTGCCTGAAGAGCTGCTGCCGGTGTTTCCACTGCCCTGGGCATGTCTCTCATTTCCCAAAACGCAGGCCATGCCCTGGGACATGGCAAGGCCATGCTGGAGCAGCCCAGCAGGAGATGGAGATTAGGGATGGGCACTGCTCTCCGCTTGGCCAGCCTGGGCCAACTCTCGGCACGTCCCCAGGCTCAGCTGCATGACAGCACCTTCATTGCACTGGCAGGGCTGGTGCTATCAGACAACTCCCCTTTTCTCCCAGGAAGGAAAAGTCAACTCTGTAAAAAGGGCCAGGTGTTAATTACATTTCATAATTCTTTTTGTGGAGGGTCAGCATGTGGGATGTACCTGGAGAGAGGGTATGTCTTCCCTTAATTCTGTTTCCATCAGGTGTGCTCTCAGAGGAAATAAACTTAAGCGAGAGGAGCACCTGGGCACTTTTCCAGGAACCCTGTGTGACCAGCCTGGGTTTGTCTTGGCAGATCAAGACTCAGGGATGAGCCAAGGAGGCAGCTCTCACTGCTGACTCTGGCATAATTCAGCATCCCCTCCTGGGAGAGGAGTCAGGGCTGCCCTGCAGCCCCTGCTGCTGGGGACGGAGGCAGTGTCAGAGAGTGATGGAGAGGGCAGGAGAAATCCCAGGGAGCAGGGGTGACTCAGCCCGGGGTGCTCAGGAAGGGAGTACAAAGAGGGACTCCCCTGGCCCTGAGTGCTTCTTATGGAATGATACCTGGCACTGCTCTGTGCACAGATTGCAGGGATAACAAACCAACATTTTAATCAAGGGGATGAGCACTCTGTAAGATGACAGATCCTGCTCGCTCGGGGGGAATCATGCCTGGGTTTGTCAAGGTCTGAGACACCCACGGGTGCTGCCTGCAGCCCACAGCCCTGGTGCACCAGCAGCCTTTGCCTGCCTGCTTTTGACATGAAGTGAAGAGCCAAATGGCATAGGTGGGTTTGGCAGGGACGGCCTGTGAGGAAGGACTTGGAAGCACTGCCACACCTGGCACTGGCAGCACATTTCCCTCCGGTTTCACAGGGGCATGAAATTCCTGCCTGGTGTCCCCAAAACTCCCGCACGCAGTTCCCACCTGAAAGCTACGTTGTCAGCAGCCAGGAGTGGCTGCCTGGGGGAGAAAAGGGGATTTGCTAAGTGTTTTTGCAGGTGCCCTGGAGATGGCGAGCGCTAAGAGGATCCATCTCACGCACGTTCTCCCCATGGCAGGAAGGAGTGGTTCCTGTTTAATTGTGGGGTGCAGGATTGCTGTTCCAGACTGCTGATCAGGCTGAAACCAAAGCAGGGCCAGACCAAAAAGTGACAGAGGAGAACTGCTGGCACTCTCCCACCCAGGCCCTCCCCCTTGTGAAACAGCAGTATTTTTAGAGTATTGGTCATATCATGGAGTTCAGTTCATGTCTGTTGGCTGGGTTTGCTGGGTCCATCTGTGGTTAGTAAGTGATGTAAGAGGGGTGGAGCTGGAAATCACCAGGATGAGTGGTGCAACACGAATGGAAGTCCCAGAGTTTGCCTTGGATGTGAGGAAAGGCGTCAGAGTTTTGTTGTTTGGGCCAGAGGGCCTAACAGTTTTTGTGATCTGCTGGTCTGTTGCACTGGTGTGTGCTTTAATGAGGATTTAAGGACAGCTGGATTTAGGACTGGGAGATTGCTTTCATACAAGTGAGAGTTTCAGTCATTTTGAGGATCTTCTGAGCATGTTCATAGGGGTGTTGTGGCCCCTATGTTATTACAAACATGGAAAGTAAGATTGTAAATGAATCAACTAAATACATAAGCATTTAGCTTATGCAATACCAATATTGCATAAGCTCAATATTAATGCAAATGCAATATAAATATTGCATTCAGCTTATGCAATACCAGTAGCATAAGGTACATTAAATGGATCCTAAGACATAGGGAAATGCATCATTTTTAATAAAAAAGGCATCTACATGTTTTGGGTCATAGATACCATATCTGAGAAAATGAGTCTCTGCTGACCTCCCATCCTTCAGCATCTTTTTCCTCCAGGGCAAGAAGGTTTTGAGGATGGGAGGGGTAACAGAGCCAGTTCAGCCTTTAGTGTCAGTGAGGGCATTGTCACTTATATTGCCAAACCCCCCAGAGCTGAGGGCAGCCGCTGCCAGGCTGAACCAGAGCTGAGCTTCTCTGTGTGCAGCCCTTTTCCCTACTAGTGACCACAGTCCTGAACAAGATGAGACCAGATGTGTCCACTAGTGAGGTGTGGGCCGTGTGTTACTGCTGCTTGGGGAGTTACAGTCAACAGCTGCAAAGTGAAGTGCAGAAAATGCTTAGTGCTCAGATCTGCACAACAGGGCCCCATCTGTTCTGCAGGAAATATCTACTTGTAATAAATTAACATCTTATACCTTCTGATCAAAAAAAAATCTCCCAAAACCCAAAACAAAACTAAAAAGCTCTGCTGAATTGTGCTGGAAAAAACTTTCTCCTTCCACATATAAATTGAGTCATTGGAAATGAGCAGCTCCCAGTCTAGCAGGAATTCAAGTTCACACCGAAGAGTTTCAGGGTTGGGTTGGGCATGGTTTTTTAAGTAGATTTTGACATCAAGATCCAAACTTAATTAATTGCCTCTTCTGAAGGACGGAGATTTGGGAAAAAATAGAGGCAGGCCACTAATAATTGCCTATGCTTTCAAAAACCCTACTTTCTTCTGAGAATCACAAGTGGGGGGGAAAAACACATGGCCTCTTTTTTACATCTTCATCTGACTGCATTTCATGGAGCAGGAGAGATAAGGAGCCCTGCAGGACCTTTGCTTTTCAAACATGAGCTCAGTGCTGGATTTCACACCTCGCTATCAGAGTTCCTGCCTGTGCAGTGCCTTACCTATTTGGGAAGAGGTACATGGCATCCCTGCCTGGAGTGCCAGCACTCAGCCGTGGAGGTGTTGGGAGAAAGGCAGCTGGAGCTGGAGCTGTTTGGCTTGGACCCAGCCAGGCATCACTTTCCCAGCGTGTTCCAGGCAGATATGGGCATCTTGAGCTGCCAGCAGCCCTCCCTATGCCACCAGCTGGCTGGGACATGACCAACCTGCCAAGGCTGCTTGGTCAAATCCAACGTGGCCATGCCATTCCTGCCTCACAGCCTCTTCAGTCCCCTTGGGTCTCCTACCTGGTGAGGTATTGCATGAGCCCAAACAGCTGCTGCTTGCAGAGGTGTGTTTTGTCATTTTTTCAGCCAAATGAACCTGAGAGTGAGTGCGTGTAGCAGTTTGTTAGATCAGCAAAGCACCTGAGGCTCGGAAGAGATGCCGCCTGCGTGTCTGTGTGGTTTTCTGGGAATCTCCCATTGAGACTGGCAGCACTGTTGCTCCAAGGCAGCTCCTGGGGAACCACTCCACCAACATTTGGAGACACCCACTCCATCGTGTGGCTGGAAACACAGCCCAAAGTGGGCATGACATGGGGAGAGATGGCAGATCAGCTCCGTGGGGACACTGGGGATGAGTAGCAAAGACAGGACTGCTTGTGTCAAACCCCCTTCTGAGTCAGATCAGGCTGGGAGCGTTCACAGGCAGACGCATGGTCAGACTGTTTTTGGAAGCTAAAAATAGCAGCAGAGTGGAGTCAGTCCTTGGTTAATCTGGGCTTGTTAAGGCCAGACATCCTGATCCAGTTCAATACTTTTGTTAAAAAGGCTGCATTTACAGCGCTGCCGAATTGGCCCATCGCCCACTAGGGTGACACTGGCCACTGGGCACTGGGCCAGCTTGACTGGGTGACTTCAGCATCCTCCTCCAAAAGCCATGACGAAATGTTGGCCTGGCTCATTCTCCTGAGACCTCAAACAGTCGGTCACAAGCAGAGCTGGGATTTCTCTGCTGGATGTCTCAGCCCCAGGCTCACAAACATCCACTCCTGTCCCCAGAATTCTGCTGGCAGGCCAGAGCTTTCTAATGTCTAATAAGAACACTATGCCAAAATGCGTTTTTGAATGTGGCTAAAAAGTCCAGGCCATCACGAACTTCTCAAGGAGAGGGAGGGGAGGGAGGCAAGGCAGGAAAACGAGTGTGCACTGGTGATCTACTGTATTTGGCTTCTGAACAGCCTGCTGTCCCCTGGGCATCAAACTGTCCTGTGATGGAGGGGCTGCTGAGAGCAAATTCATTGGTTCTGGAAGCACTGGGATGGGTCCTGTGCCTCTTTTCCTAGAAGAAATTATCTCTGCAAGGGAGAGGGAACCAGAGAAGAGCAGATGGGCAGGGCAGGGTGTCCTGATGTCTTCAGGCTGGCTTGGCTTGCCTGGGAAAAGCCCAGGCCATCCAAGTGGCAATTTATGTCATTTCTGATGCTCGGACAGAAGGTCACTGGCTTAAAACCGGGAGAGAGATTACTTTGTTTGCCCCCCGTCAGCTGATTAAAACCATATTTTCCACACATTTGAGTAATGATTAGTGATGAAATGCAAATTTCATGCCAATTGGTACAAATGGCTGGTGTGCACAGCCAGCTCCAAAGTCAGTCATTTTTCTTTCCTCTGAGGCATTTGGGCACTTTTAATGTTCAGGTGGAGGAGCTGGACAAACCCACTTGTGACCCAAGCACGTAGCTGAAGCAAACAGCTACTGTGGAGAGAGTGGGAAAAATCAACTGGCACCTAGATGCACTCACCTAGTTTGGGTGCATCAATACATGGATCTTGTGCAAAGATCTTTATTAAATAAACAGCTACAAACAGCTCAAATAGGCCTTGCACATCCCTCACTTCCCAGCCTTCTTTCTTTTGTTTATCAGGGCCTTACTGCAGTTCTGTTGAAAGCAAAAAAATTCCCGAACCCTTGCCACAAAGAATAATTGCAAATATATATGCACAAAAATATGTGCATATTTTTAGCTTGACTTCTGATTTCCTTTGGCTTGGAGATCCAGAGCATTGCTTCAGTCTGAAATGCAGTGAGGCCAAGTTTCCTCACTTCCAGGCAGCTTTGTGGGGACGGCAGGGCCAAGAGAAATAAATAAATAACAGCTCACAGAGTGAAATATTATATTTAGCAAGGCTGATGGGTCCTCCTGAAACCCGGTTGTGAAAACTTTAAAAAGTGTCTGTTTCCTGTAGCTATCAACATGCTGGAAAGGGGGAAGCCCTACAGGCTTGTCAAATCTTTCCCAAGGGCTGCAGCTTTCACAGCTGGTCCTGATTTGCCTGGGTATTGCTCATTTTTTCTATAGCTCGTAACAACCCTGGAACGGAAATCCTGGCTCCCCTGGCACCCAGTGCATCTCCATGGTGTGCTGGCAGGTGAAGGGTGCCAGCCCAAAAGTTATTCATCCTGATTAGCTCTTGGCTTTCCCTGCAGTTTGAGAAAACGAGGCTGGAATCATGAATAACAGAGTGGATAGAGGAGGCCTAATAAAGGACAAAATTTGTGGTGTATGTAAAGTCCCACCATGTAAGCAAACAGGTTTGTGCTGCTTGTGGCATTGCCCTTCTCCCCATGCCGTGTTCACAGTGTTTGAGTGTGCTGGAAAACAAACCCTTACCTGTGGTGATCACAGATTGCTGAAGGGAAATGGGGCTGCTTTGGACTTAAAAAGGCAAAAGCAACCCAAGCCAGCAAGGAAGCTACAAGTGCTGGGGCTGAGTCCCTGCAGGCTGTGCGTGTGTGTGCCTGTGCCTATTAAATATAGATGGCCCTGCTATTTGTGGGACACAAATAGGGGCTGTACCAGGGAACTGTCTGGCTCTCCCTCTTAGCAAACAGAGGAAACGGTGCCTCTACCCAGATCTTCTACAAATCAGATGTAAAACTCACCATCTTCAGCTTTCAAACCAGCCTCCCTCTGATATTTTTTATGGCATAGCTGTTTCAGGTGGAAAACAATGGTATTTTCTGCCCCCCAGGAAAAGCTGTGGTGCCCCCCTTGCCCAAGGACATGGTCCGGGGGTTCTTTGATCTTCAGCTGGAAATCATTTTTGTTCACTGCTTTTCTGGCAGGGCCCACTGCACGCAATTCATTGTCCACTTGGAGTATACCTTGGGCATTTTTATCTGGATTTCTGGGAGCTGGGGAACATGTTTTTCTGCCTATTTCTAGGATTTTGACATGCAGCTGTTTATTTGAGATGTAGAAATGGAAATCTCATCTTCACGAGTCACTCTGGAATTTTCCTCCAGAGATCAGTGAAAGCAATCATTAATACGGGGCATCATTTATAGCTCTGTGCAGAATAATCCTCCAGGCTCTCTGGCAGCTATGAATTGGAAAACAATAAAGACCATTGCTAGAGGGTTCTTATTTTTAAAACAAACAAACAAACAAAACAAAACAAAAAACCAAAAACACAAGCATGTTCTTTGATACATTGTCTAGCTCTCAGAAAAGGAGGCAGCAAATTGAAAATCTCTCACAGAAAACACGTACAGCACCATTACAAATTCTTAAGGTTTTGGGTTGGTTTTTTTTTTTCCCATGCCCTGACATCTTCCCCAATAAAATTAGAGACTTCTGCTAATGTGCTCTGCAAAGGTTCCTCTGGGGAAACAGCAGCCGTGAACAAATGTTCACATCCAGGGAGAGCTCTGAGGCTGCTGCAGCTGCCCCTGGGCTCAGCTGGACACATGAGCCCTGTGCACGCAGAGCTGGGCTCACCCCGGCTCTCCTGGTGCTGCCACGCTCGCAGCTCTTCTGGAGATTCATCCCCTGCTTGCTGCTGAGATTTTCCTCATTAGTTTTGAAATGCAGTCAAAGCATGCTGCACATTGGACTAGGGGGGAATTTGACTGGCTTGTGCGGCCTCACAGCCCCTCTCTTCAGCTTTGGTCCGGATCCCCACGCGTTTTGCTGCACACAATGGTACCGTGGGCGGAGGTTTTGGGTGCTCGTGCAGCTTCTGGCCCATCACACTCAGGCACATGGCCAGAAACCCTCACTCACCATGCTTGAGCCCTGCTGAGGTTAGGGTTTAATTTAATCTAAATAGCTTTAAAATGTGAACACTGGTGAGAAAATAAAACTTAACTGTGTGTGGCTACTAGAGGATCCCTACCTGAATGTAGTAAATAAATAGGCTCATGGTCAGTTCAACATCCTGATATTCAACAGGAAACTAGATATCATGATGAGATGATGTGAACTGATGTGATGAATGACAGCAGGGGAGCTGTATTGCAGAACATTTGGAAGGGCATCTCTGCCTGTCTTTGAATGGAGTCTCCAGCTGAGATTTCATTCTCTTCTTTGAAAGCATTAATAGCCCCACAACAGCACTTGTCCATGCTTGAAGGAAAAACAAATGAGTGTCAGAGAGGAAGAGGGGCAAGATACGAAAGCAGCTTGTATTTCCTGGCTGGTTGTTTTGGTCAGTTTGGTTTCCTCTTACTGCACTTTACTATGGTTTCCTTGAATCCTGACAGTGTCTTTAGAACACTTCTTAAAAGCTACTTTTATAATACTGCAGTTGCCATCACTAGGGAGGCTTTCTACAGCCAAAGGCAACTCATGCTAGCTTTGCTTTTATCTCTGTCTTCGCCTCCCCTGCTTTGCGCTGGGAGGACTCCCTGGGAAACCATTTTTCCCTTGGCCTCCCTCCTGCCTTCCTTCCACCCAGCAGCTCCTGGACTATCCCAATGCTTCCCACCAGGCCCACACCAGGGAGAAACTCCCGAGCTCAATACTGAGGTGCCTTTCCACTTCTTCATGCCTTAAAAGCTTCTAAGTCTTCTGGTATTAAATTGCCCTTCCCAGGGTTTGGTTGTTTTT
>VZTZ01027337.1:2059271-2096306 GCA_013400955.1 Drymodes brunneopygia
GAGAACACAGCACGAGGAGCAGGTTCTACCTATCCAGACAGAGTTAAACTCTGGCTTTCCCCCGTAGCCCTGGCTCACTAAGTCGAGCTCAGGATCAGGATGGACAGAAAAGGAGAAACATCTCCTGCAGGTCCCAGGCTGAGTATGAGGAGGCAAATGTCTATGTCCCTGCAAGCTTCATCATTTACTTAGCACAAGCTGGTAAGGAGGGCTACCAAAAATACTGCAGAGAGCCTGTCATCCTTGCTGCAAGGATGCAAGGTCTGTGATGCAGAGTCCATGTGCCTGGAGGCATTCGTGGCTCAGAGGCCAGCAGTAAAGGAGGAGGAGGAGGGGAGGCATGGCTGTGGAATTTCTCAGGCCCCAAGGCTGCCCCTCCCATGGGTACCCAGGCCAGCCAGCTTTCCTGTTGCTGCCAGAGCTCCCAGCTCCCCAGCAGCTCCCAGGCACAGGAAAAGCCCTGCTGAGGGCACAGCCTGTGCAAAAGCAGGTTTGGCACTGGGGAAGAATGGAGCGTTTCCAGAGCGGATTAAATCTTCCAAGACTTTGAGCTGCCAGTTTGAAGAAGCCTACGCATTTTGCAAGTTTTTAGAGTCTTAGAACTTGGTCTAATTTAAGCACATTGGCACATCCTGAGCACTAGAGAGAGATCCTTCTGCTAAGTTTTGTCCTCTGCAGCTAAGCATAAGGAAGAGAGAATTACTCAATATAGTGTTTGGAAAAAAAAGTTTGCATGGGCAGAGCAGCATTTTTTTCCCAAAGCTGAGATGGTGGGGCTTTTCATTACTCTCTCAGCAGTGGCCACTCCACATGGAAAGTTTCGTTCTGAATGGCTAAAGTCTGGCAAAGCTCCAAGCAGCTGAGACAGACTCTAAAGTAGTGGAAAGTCGTGGGCAGGCTTAACAACAGGCTTTAACTCACAGCCCTGACTGCATCAGGCATCCAGATGAGCATGTGTAAGATATGAGGACCTGCTGAGGAAACAGCATCTGGGAAGTTTTCCCTCTCCTTGTCTTAACTAAGGATTGCAGAGGGATGGAAAGCAGCCGGAGTTTGTGTAGGAGTTGCCACTTCCATGTAACATCTGCCATCCCCAGCACAAGAGAAATGTGCAGCTGGACCTGAGGCAGCCCCCCTGCAGCCCTGGCATGAGGTGGGGCTAGAGAAAGCCCTGTCTCTGTGTGCAATCTGGTGGTGCTTGTCTTCTGACCTTTAATGGTGGATCTTGATGATCTTAGGTGTCTTTTCCAACCTAAATGAATCTGTGATCCTGTGACTGTCACAGGAGCAAATCCAGCACGTGTGTGTCCACGGGGCTCTGCAGTAGGATTTTTCCATCCTGTATTCCATGTGTCTTTCAGCCCTCTGATCTTATAGACAGACACTGGAGCTGCCGAGCTGGCCACAAAGAGTGTGATTTTTAGCCCTACATACAGCTGGATTTAGTTTGCCCCCACAGGGAGATCTCCTCTGAGAACCTGAACGCGCAGGTCCAGGCTGAGGCCACCGAATGCTGTGTCCTGCTGCCACAATTGCCATAAATGGGGCTGGCACATGGCTGAAACCCCTGTGGGCAGGGACTTTCCTGCATTGCCATTTTTAAAAGCTCTTGGCCATTTTCATGCAGGTACATGCAAACCAAAATATGGACATTTTCCCCTGGGAAGAGAGGAAGAGCTGCTGGCCAAGGCTGAGCCCATCACAGGCACCCTGCCCAGCTTGTTGGGCAGCAGAGCCGTCACAAAGCATTCAAGTGCTCTTCCACTCTCACGTTTCTCTTGGCCACTTGGTTCCTCTTATTTTAGCTTTGTTTGAACAATCTCATTGGTAACTGCAGACAGAAACAGAATTTTTTCATCCTCCTGATCGGAGTGGTTTCCTGCCTATCTTGGCACTGGGAGGGATCCGTGGCAAACCTGTGTTTGCTTTTGTGCTCCGCCCACAGGCTTTAACTCCATGGGTCATTGGGGACTTCAGGCAACCTGCTGTCTCTTTCAAAGGGTTTTTGTGCCCAGAGTTTCAGCTGAGAGGGATGTATTTCACAACTTAATTTATTTGGCAGTAAACAGGTGGTGTGTCAGTCACAGTGTGAATGGTGACTCTTGAAGTTGCCCTCATGCTCCTGACCTCCAGAGTGTTCAGCAACAGGGAAACTCCACTGGAATGGCCCTTGGCAGGATGCTGCAGCCACCAGAGGGGCAAAACCCTTCAGCAGGGGCAGGGAATGGCTCCTTGCTGTGACAGCACCCTCCATCCAGGCCCCACAGCCCTGCACACCTTCTAGTATCAGCCTGAGGACATTGGAGTCCTTTGGTCTTTTCGGAGGAGTTTCTGTGAGGGTAAGGGCATTAATCCCTGGCAATTCCTAAAGACCTGGAGGTGTTTGAAAAGACAGGGGAAATATCCCATCTCAACTGACACACTTTTTTCATCTGCCCTCTGGAGATGGAAGTCATTGAGAAAGAAGAGGGGAAAGAAGCCCCAAACCAATCAACAACCAAGCTGTCTGAAAATTTGCTGGGCTGGAGACAAAGAACCCCACTGCTGGCACTCAACCCTAGCACATGTTTTTCCTTGGCCAGAGCCATCCCCAAAAGATGGAAATAGCAGCATGAATACATCAAGCAGCACCTTTAGTGCAAACTTGAGATTTTGGGGTCATCTGTTGACTTAATGGTCCAAACAGTGTCACTGCTAAAGGCAGCATTGTCCCAGCAGCAGCCCCTCTCTGGAGGTGGCTGGATAGTTTATGGTGCATGATCTGAGCTTTCTGGCCTTATCCCTGGATAGAAAGGACAAGAATGCAGGATCTGCATCACCTCCCTCGCAGGGCTTGCCTTGTGGCATAGTGACAGCATGGCAAGGCACTGGGGTGTAGCTCTCAGCTTGGGTGATGGTCTTCAGAAATGGGCATCCCTGATGTCTCAAGCTGGTATAATGACAGCATTTCATGTGCTGGTACCCAGACACTTCACGTCTTTTATACCATCAGGTAACCTCTGATACTGTTCCAGCACAGGGGACTTGCCAAAGGAAGTCTGAACCAGGACTGAACTCTGCATCCAGTCACTTAAATTGCTAAGATATGAGCATTCCACTTGAGCCTCCCTAGAGCCCTGACAGAAGATAACTTACAACTTCTTCTAATAAAAGTTCAGACTCTACTGTCCAAGTCTTGCAATCAGTCCCTCGCATACTTCAGTGGGCAAGGGATGATAAATGTAGTGATGGCCAAGTGTTTATTCTGCCACACCACCAGGAGGCTTTGATCCTGCAGCTGGGTCACCATGCCAAGAATATTGGAGGGGTGTCTGAAAAAGCAGGGCCTGATCTTTGGGGCCAGCCATCAAATAAGAGGAATCAGACGCATGCCTGGCTGAGCATGAAGCTAAAATGACGGTGGATCCTGCTCTTGAAAGCAGACCTGCACATTCTGTATTGATGTTTGCCCTTTGAATTTTTGTGGCATGCGCTCTGCTGTCACTGAGCATTCCTCATCTTCTCCTTCTTTTCTCATGTACAGCTGCTTTTCCAGCAGCAGAGCTGGCTGTCAGCAGCCCTGGAATAGTGGCAGGGGACAATCAAGACTCCTTGTCAAGTGTCTTCCCAGAAAAGAAGGGAAATTCTCCTTCGCCCTGAAACCCAGGCAGGCGGGATCTGAAATGTGCCTTCCCTGGGAGGGAAACACTGCCAGGATTGATACAAAGTCTTGCTGTAGTGGCAGTGCTGGAGCAGCTCATGCACAGGACATGTATTTTGAGCTTCCTTGAATCCTGATTCCTGATGCTGAAGCCATGCTGTTAGACATCGACCTGTTATTTCTGGTGGTGCCCACTGTTTTGTTTAGTCAGGTTTAACTCAGCAAAGTTTGCGAAATGATTTACAGAACTGCAGAAATGCCCTTTTTGCTGGCACTTGCTCATTGAAATTCATTTTGTGGAGGCCAAAAGCCATTTAAATAAGAGTGATGTCTCCTGTTTGAGGAGCATTGTCATGGCAACTCTCCAGGTGCACACAGGGAAGAGCAACTCATATTTATTTGAAAGGTGAGAGCAATTATTGTCGTGAGGGGGAATCTGGCTGCAAAGAAAAGCTGGATGTGTATTTGGATGCAAGAAGCAACTGTGTGCCAAGTTTCTGTCCCCTTATTTACCTGCCTGCACTACCCACAGACCTGACTGCCCAGACAGGTCAGTCAAGAGAAAATTCCAGAAAGGCAGAATGGGGGGAAATGCCGGATTTTGGCGCTTAACCCTGTAGGCTTAGAAGGGGGATTTGCAGGGTTTTATACTGAGCAAGGATGTTGGGCTGGGCTGAGCCCTGGGCAGTCAATCCTTTGCTTGCAGCACAGACTGGATTTTTCGGGACTAATGCAGTTTTCAGCTGGCATGGGCAGGGCTGTGCACAGCCAGGGGAGAAGTTATTTCTACTCTGTCAGCTTTCCTCGGTACCTTAAGTAATTGCTGCTGGGGTGGTTTTGATCAAATTCACGTCAAATGTGTTTTCCTGCCTAGTCATCAGTGGTATTGCACTCTTTGTGCAAGCTGTCTGTGGAGCTCCAGACACTGATCTACATGGGTCTGTCCTGTTTGCTGGCCCAGGGATCCTGCCTCCAGCAGGCACTCTGGGAGCTTTAAGGACTGCGGGTCACTGTCACTAGACACGCATGGCAATGAGATTGGGAAAAAGCAGGAAAACAGTTTTGTCCTGGTGTCACCACATCCAGAGCCATGGAAGAGGAGGCCACAGATGGAGCTGTGGAAACATTTAAGCATGACCAAAGGCTCAGGCAGTGGTTTGGGGCAGATCAAGAGAGTGCCATTCATCTTCACCCAGCTGGTCCCTTGCAAGACGTGACACTGGCAGATGAATGAAGAAGTGCATTAGTCAGAGCACAGAATTCACAGTCACATCAGAGCAAACATTGAGGATTCGCCAGAAAAACATTTCTGATCTGACAAATCCTTCTCAATATGGTCTTCCTAGGAGGAGAGTCAGGCAGCATTCAGTCTGGCATGTGAAATCATCTTACCTGGCAATCGTTGCTCCTCAAAAGTATTTTCTGAGACACTGAGCATCAGCTGTGCCTGTCATCTCCCAGCTATTTGAGCAGCAACAGCCCTCAGTCTTCCTGTCTCTGCAGACCACCTCTCATGCCTTGTGTTTCTGCAAGGCCAAGGAAAAGCAGGCTTGATCTTTTTCCAGGATTTTCCTGGTAGTGATGCTCTGGAGCAGGACGGTGTTATGTGTTTGAGCCGTATGTTGTCGTTTAAACTCAGCACATCCCGAGGCCAGGGGAGCAGTTGGTTTATGCAGACATGGAAATGACAACACAGCCCTGCAGTCTGATTGATTCAGGAGGCCTTGGGGAAGGAGGCAGAGGGCATGCAAGAAAATGAGAGCAGCCAGATGAATTTTGGCTCCAGAGATGGGGGGAGGTATAGAGGGACCATTTCCACTTCCCCTTCCCCTTGTTTGCAGTGTCCAGGCTGGTGTGCTCGATCAGTTTTGGGAGGCGCTGGACTGTGAAGCCCCATGCAGACCTGGGCTGCTGCACCAGCAAACCAAGCTGCCACATCAGATCAGCTCACATCCATACTTCCCAAAGCATGCGTCATGCTTCGTTTCAGGCAGGTTTTCCTTTTCCCTCCCTGTCATGTTTGCAGTTCACTGCAGGCAAAATTTTCATTAAGTACAGACATTTCGTGTCAGCAAGGCTTGGTTCAGCAAAGGATCCTGCACGGGTGACTCATGGGACATCTTACACAGATGGGAACCCACCAGCAGGGACAGAAACCGTAATGAACCCTCTCCTCTGTCAGAGACCACTGTGGAACAGCTAAAAGCATGTGTGGCACAAGGTCATTCACATAATCTGGCCCATTTCTGCCCCTCTTCTATCCCTTGGGAAGGTTTGTCCCTGCCCTGGCTGAGCAGGTGTCACATTGCCCTCACCTGTGTCCCCCACCACACACACATGCCATGTGGGTGGGACAAACACCTCCACCACAGACCTGGGTGTCTCTCTGCACGTGAGGCCTCCACCTCCTCACCATAAGGTGCATTTTTGTTGTCAGCCAGTGGAAGAAAAACCCCATCATCTCCTTTTCCTTCCCAGCAACAAGCAACGTCCTTCCTTGAGTATCTATCCGGAATTTGAGCAGGGAAGCTGCTCTTGGTGGCTGGCTCCAACTGGGGGTCTGGTCCAAGCTCCTTGCTGTGGCTGAGGCCCATTTATGGGGCCATGCTCTTTGGCTCAGGTGGTGCCCAGCTGGGATGATGATTGCTGGTGATGGTGATGATGATGATGATGATATGATGATGATGATGATGATGATGATGATGATGATGATGATGATGATTTGGGAGTTTTCTTTCCCCTGGCATGTGATGTACCACTGCAGCCCCTCTGCACAGGCACTGCCCAGTGACTACAGGAGCTGTGCAAGGCTGGGAGCTTCCCAAGCCTCATGCCCATCTTGCATGGCGAGCTCTAACTTCAGCTAATTAAGTGACTGTCTGACGGGCAGATATATGAGAAATCAACGTGGCAGGGTTCTGTGGGAGTCTGGGGGCACATGCTGGGACAGGCAGCACTGCTGGATGTGGCTTTGCAATGTCACCTCCAGAACATATGTCCCTCATGGCTATTCCCTCGCTGTAATTGGTGGCCCTCTGGGTGGGAAGTGCTGGTCTCTTGGGACATCAGGGCTGGCAGCACCAGGCTTAGGCAACACAACCCACTCCTGACTGCCCAGCCTGGATGTTGTAGCTGTGAATCTGCAGTTGAACATCCTCCAAGCCACTCCTGTGGCTCTACTGGGTGATCAGTGGAAGCTGGATGGGTGACAAGCTTCAGAAGTGCATCATTCCCTCTACTGATTCAGGAACAAGTGCCTGTGCAGACAGCAGCAGCGTGCCGTGTTCTCATGGGCAAGCTTGTTACTGACTGCTGTGACTGCTGGTTGTGTATTTAGAGATTATCATTTTCCTGGCCCACTGGAGACACCATTACTGACTATGTGCAGAATTTCTTGGCTATTCCAGCTCTGGCATGGCTATGGTTCTGAAAGAGAGCTGAGGAACTGAGCGCTGGACTTGTGACATCTCTGCTCCTGGAGATACGGCCCTTGTCAAGAAGTGCCTTGGATGATGTCCCCTGTCCTCCAGCATGTCCTGCCTGAATCTTTCTGGAGTTGACTGCTGATGCCCTCCAAGCTCCTGTGGTCCTTGCAAAGCTGGTTGCTTTTCTGAGCCAGAAGACATTCTGCCATTTCATGGAACTAAGCAGTGCAGTGTAGATTTGGAATGGCAGGATTTTTGCAAGCATACTCAGGATTTCCACAGGTGTGCCATGACTGCGCAGATATTCAGGCTCAAAACGAATGCAAAGGTCCATGGAGATCCACACAAATCATTTCTGATGCCATTTGATCCCTTGAGGGAAAAGGTCAGTGGAGACAGGAGAGCTGGGATACCAGATCCTTACATCTTTGCCCTGTGCTGTGCCCATCTTCTCTCCCTGTGGTCGAAAAAATACTTGCAGATAAATATTTCACTGTTGATCTCTGTTCTGCTCCTGTCACTCTGTGCTAGACTGTTCTAGCTCATTACATATGTACCTGTCCCTGCACATGCAGGAGATTGCTCACAGGGTGCCTTCCCCAGGTGGCATTTTGCTCTAAGCATTGGTTCTCTTCTTGTCCTGCTTTTGCCATTGTACATGGGTGTAGCAGCTCTTCCGTAGAGCATCTCCAGCCAAGAGGACTTTTCCATAGGCTGTTGTTACTAAGGGTTGTGTGGGAATGCTGTGATAAAAGACCTCTTCAGTTTGAATGAAATAGAGTGATTTGAAATGAAAAGTAAGTCCTGATGGAGAGCACTGGATTTGGAGCGAGGGCAGAGCTTTGCATGACACATTCACAAAGACAGCATCCATCTCCTGTTGCTGCTGGGTGTCCACAAGAGAAGAGCTGGAGCTGCATTGATTTCCAGTACATGGAAATGAGATGAAATTCATTCCCTCAGCAATTGCTTTGACTGCAGACTCAGGGAAGTGCAATTTCTGGTACAGAAGTGTGGACAGTTGGATGGATTAATGGATGCCCTCGGTCTTCATTCCAGAGCAGGGCTCTTTAACTCAGGTGAGATGGACCCAACACCAGTGAAAGAAAACCCCAGCAGCAGCAGCAGCTGCGGTGGTTTGCCGCAAACTTGCCCCATGATACCACTGGAGGAAGGGACAGGGAGGTGTGTCAAGACTGGTAGTTTGTATCAACATGGGACCTCTATCCCCATGTGTTGGAGAGGAATTGTTCTTTCCCACCTGCAGTGTGGCTGAAGGTCAAAAGAGGAAAAAAGTAATCCAGCTATTTCAAGGGGTGTGGTGTTGTGCTCTCATGGGATCCTGAGTGTTTGCCTTAAATACCCAGCTCCTGGAGACATCAGGTTATGGCAAAAACACCACTGTCAGCCCCAAATCAAGGCTGATTCTCAGCCTCTGTCAAGAAGGAGCAGCTTGGAAACACCCTCCATATTGACCCCAGATTCCCACATGGTGAAAAAAATGTGTAATGGTTTAGAGGCTGTTTAATCTTCTGCTTCAAGCCTTTGGTTTTTTCCCCTCTGTCTTGTGGGTTTGGGACTCCTGGATCCTGGCCCTGCAGTGACGCAGCATGGGGGGGTTCAGGGTGCTAATAAGTGTCCCTTTGGTTTTCTGTTATACACTATTTCAGCTTGTTCTGCAAGAGTCCCTGAGCCACAGGAGAGAGAGAGAGAGATCTTAAATGCAAATTCCAGGATGTGCTTGTGCTATGCGGACTTTGGTCTCCCTATCCCGCTCTGTCCAGCTGGGAAGGTTCAGGGGCAGGGAGCTCAGGTGCTGCCCTGGTACTGTGGTTGCTCTGTGAGCCTCAGACAGCTGTCCTGGCTCTGCCCACTCGTTTCCACCATGTCCTGGAATGCAAGGATGCTGCTCACATCCTCACAGCTACAGCACATCTCTGCCTAGGAGAGGAGGGAGAAGCAGGGACCACATCGAAGGGTCCAGCAAGAGCAGGGGGAGATCAGTGCCTGTCCTAGATTGCTGTAGAAAGCAGTCCTTACTTTAATGCAGGATAAATGGTGCAGTTGCCTGGCCTTCCTCCTTTCCACTGACCAAGCCCTGCCACATGTATGTAGGATCCTGGGCAGGGGGCTCTGTAGCAAGCAGACGGCTGTGATGGAGATCAGGCATGCTCTAAGAATAGCCTGAGTTATTTTCACATCCTTGCTGTTTCTCAAACACCATTAGGAGGTAATCCTTTTCTCCAGGACTGCAGTCTCATCCCAGGGACAAATTTGCCTCAGCAGTTTTTGCTGATTGGAAATTCACGCGGAGAGCAGACCTGCCATTTGTTCTGCCTACCCATTTTCCCAGCAGCCTTGTGCAGAAGAAACAGCAGCAGCGCACAAGTCTACCCAACACAGGGCACTTGTTCACACCCTGGAATGATCACTTGGAAATCTGCATAACACCACCACCTCCTGGCAGTGGTACTTAAAGCCCCATTATTCTGCTTTATTCTGTGAAGTTCTATTGGTGTTGTATCTAAGCACCAGAAACATATTTTTAATTGGCACCCAGGTTTCTTTTTGTGAGAGAGAATTATTCTGTGGGGTTTTGAGGAATGCCACACATGGCAAGCCACAGTACACCTGTAGGAAGTTTATGTCTTGATGCCTCTGCTGCCCTCAGAATTTAAGGAGGCACCTCTCTTAATTAACTTTCCTGAGGGGCTTTTTCCTACATAAAGCCAGGATGCCGTGTACATTTTAATGGGAGTTGTCGGGAAAATTATTGATTTTGTTAGTAATGTTTCTGAAATTGTGCCATTCTGGTGATTCTATCAGGTTTTCTTTGAAAGCTTAACTGAGAGCATTTTTATATCCTTCATTAGTTTTTTAATATGTTATAATTTCCCCTAACTCACTAGTGCAAAGCAAGATCAGCTGCCTGCTTGGTAACCATTTTTCCTATGTACAAACCTATTGCAGCAATAATTACAAACTGAACAAATAATTACAGATATTCATTATGAAATACAATTACACTGAGCCATTCTGCATTGTTACACTTTTCACAGCCATCACTTGCTCTTGAGTAAATGGTTTCATTAAAAGCATGAAGGGCAAACTTAATACACTTCTGACTCACAGCAAACAGCACAAGAAATCATTTTGGCTGTTCCTCCGAGTGCTTGAGGTATTTACCCTGAATGAGTAGAAAATGTTGACTCTGCTGCCAAATACTTGTCAGCTTAAACAGAGGGGCTCTGGGTGGCCAGTGCAGATGTGCAAGGAAGGGAGAAAGCCAGAAATTACAGCAGTGTGGCCTCAACTTCACTCCCCTAGAGCATGGCTTTCTTCCATGTTTATGGGTTTTCAGTTGCTGGGACCTGCCAGGAACAGCAGAACCTCCTTCATCATATCTTGGAGCAGCCTTGGGGCTCATTGAAAGTGCAGAGGAGACAGGGATGGGACACGAAACATTTCTCCGAAGGACAGGACATTCAAGCTTGGGCAGGGAGGGAGCAATGGGAAAGCTGGTTTAGGTAAAAGCATTCCCAGGAGCGCAGTGCTGCCAAGTGAGTGTGGGGGGAAAGCAAACCCAGCCAGAACGCTGGCAGCAATCACAGGACTACAATCACTGCCTTGGGTTTTTGTCTTGTGCTGTTACTTCTTCTTATTTCTTGTGTGAATCGAGATGAGAGCCAGGAGGAGGTCCTGTCCCCACAGTAGTGCCATGACAGTAAGCAGGGCCTCCAGGGAGGAGCAGAGGCCACTGGATTTCTGTCTCTGTTGTCTTTACAAAGACTTTGCAATGTAGGAAATACCACAGTAGCACAGGTCCACCACCCCATGTTTGTAGCCCAGCTTTGGTCCCCTTCTGATCAGCAGCTTTCAGCCAGGTGTTTCTGTAAGTCCCTGAAAAGAGCTGAAAAACTTCTGTGCTAATTTTTTTCTCCTGGAAGGGCTATTTTTACTTTTATTGGGTGGCTGAAGAAGCAAATCTCTCTCCTGGTGGCCACAGCCTCCTGTGAGGCTTTCAGCTTCTGTGGTGTGTGCTTGTGGCTGTGCTCTGAGCAGTGACTCTGCCTTTGGACCTGTCCTGATGATGTTCCAGGGCCAAATTCAGCAGCCCTGGGTTGTGTGAGAGAGAATTGCTGCTCAGCTCTCCTACAGGAGAGGACTAAACCTTGAAGGCTTGGGAAAGGATGTGCTGCTTGTAAAGTAAAATGTAAAAAGTAAAATCTCACCATTGGTGAAGCTTTCCATCACCCTGCCCTAACCAGAAAGGCCATTTTTCCTTTACATTTCCTTCACAGAAGAAGTCTTAACTCCAACATCCCTTTCAGGCATGTAAATTAGAGCCTCCAAAGCCCAAACTGAGCAGCAGCAGTTCATGATGTTGCTTGTGAATCTGCTGAGCCTGGGGAGACAGAGCCTCTTCCACGCCCAAGCTTGAGCAGTGTATCGTGCTTCCAGGGGCTTGGCCTGTGCTGGTTCCCAGTGCTTGTGCCCAGGCAATGTGTGCAAGCTGTCAAGGGGCTGTTCTACACCACAGGTTTTTGGAAAGGGACGTGTCTTGCCAAGACACCTCTGGGGGAGGTTGGCCTAGGCTGTGTCATGGCCATGGCCTCTGGCCCTGCCAGGGAGGATGGCACCTGCAGGCTGCTGGTGCTCTGTGGTCCATGGCCATCCCAAGGCAAGCTTGGTCCATTGGCTCCTGCCCCTTGCTTTTGGCTGTGCTGTCCCTCCAGCCTGTGCCACCAAAACCACTGTTTTCTGTCCACAGCCCCCTTCCCCTGCTCTTTCCACCCTCCTCCTCTGCCTTCTTCTCCTTCTCCTGTTCTGCTCCCTGTTTCTCCTCCTCCCTTTTCCCCCCTTACTCTTGAATCTCTATTTCTTCTTCTCTGTTCCAGCAAAACGATATCAATCAAGGTGATAGATGATGAGGAGTATGAGAAAAACAAGACCTTCTACCTAGAGATCGGGGAGCCCCGGCTGGTGGAGATGAGTGAGAAGAAAGGTGGGGGACGTGCTCCGGGGCTGAGCCCAGCCTGTGTGTCCCTGTCTGGCTCACTCATGTCTGGCACCTGCAACACTGAGCTCGCATCCCCGGTGCCTATGGAAAAGGGCAGGAGCAAGGCTGCTCCCCATCCCCCCTGAACTCAGCCTTTCCCCAGACCACCGAGGCACGACCTCAGCCAGGTGGTGAGGATGCTCCTGCCCTTCCCCATATGCCCCAGGGGGGATGTGCAGCCCCTTTCCCCCACCCAACCATCTCTGTCACCACAGCACCCGGGCGGACGTGACCTGCATGTGTGTGCGATGCCAATCATGTGTTTGCCTTTGTCTTGTGTTCCCACAGGAAATTCATTACCCTTAGAGTACTTGACCGTGAGGAGTATGAGAAAGAGTGCAGTTTCTTCCTTGTGCTTGGGGATCCGGTGTGGCTACGACGAGGAGTGAAAGGTGTGAGAGTAAAACCAGACCAGCTCTCGAGACGCTGCCGCTTTCTCTGTGTCTCCCTACTCTCACACTCCTTTCTCCTCGCACTTTGGCTCCTGGCCGTTTTTGCCCTCCCTCCTTCAAAGCTTGGCCGCTGCACCTTTTTGCTCTGTTTTCTTTCCTATTTTGTTTGGAGAGGACTCCATCCCACTCAGCGGGGCCCCAGGGAGCGAGGCACGCTCCTGGGACCACCCAGGCAGGGGACGAGGAGCGTCACCAGCCCCCAGAGATGTTTTGGGAGCTGCGCCGCAGCTGCACCTTCATTTAATCAAAGAGAACATCCAGCCTCGACAAGTAAAAAGGGCAACGCTGCATCGTTTTTATCAGAAGATAAACCAGCTTTCGCTTGAAATAAAATGCATGGCCAGAGCAGTAATTTTAGCCTTTTTATACTGGCACTAGGATCTGAAAATAGACAAAAATCACAGCCCAAGTAGGTAATACCATGAGATGCAATCAGTTTAGGGAAATCAGGTTATGCTCAAATGAAGTTTCATGGCCCTGCATTGGATAATAGCTTCTCACAGGAATAATAAAAACAATTTCCTCTTTCATCACATTTCTAAACCAAATGCTGAACTTCCCAAAAGGACAGAGTTCACCTATTTTCCCGTGCATTTTTTTTCTGCTAGAAAATTAGGTGAGGATTAATGGCAAAGCTGGTTCTGCACACTGTTGGTGGCTGAGCAAGAAGCAGTTTTAGAGTTACTTAAGAGATGGACCATTATTAAAGCCTTTGCAGCAAATTGGTCTGTCTGCCTTAGAGCTGCTTCCTAGTTTCTGGGACATCAGCTCTCCCTCCAGCAGTCATTAGGCTGTAATATGTATTTGATCAGAACAGAGAGGGCCCTCAGTGGTCCCCACACTGAGTGGGGAAATGCCACATTCCTCTTCAGCTCAGGTGCTACGTCAGCTGCATCATTCCCTCCATCAGCTTCCCTGCTGGCTTATGTGACTGCCTAACAAAAGGTGACACTGGCATGACTCAGGCACTGCAGGTGGGGTCTGTCATTAAATTGTGCTGGTGGCATCTGGGGAGCATATACAGTACTGCCAGGATAAAGTTACACATGGACAGCTCAACTCATCAGCTCCATCCTTGTCCACAGGGGCCAGTGTGGGCTCAGCCTTGCAAGCCCAGCAGGAACAAACATGCTTTCCAGATCCAAGGTCTAAAAATTGTGGTCCCAGCTCTGGAGATCCCAGCTGAAATTTTTAGCTAACAATAAAAGGAAAAGGAAATAAAGTTTTTCATCTTTCCGGTCACAAAGATAACAGAGGAAACCTGAGAGAAGCTCAGCCTTGCCAGCTTGCTAGGTGGAAGGCAAGACAAAACTTTGAAGTACTATTTAAAGCAGCTATTTGCTGCTTTGGCCATGCAATTTAAAACTTTTTTTCTTTTAAACTTGTTTCTTTGTACTTAGTTTTGTACAAGAAGCAGCAAGGCAGGAGGATCAGTGTGCTCAGAGAGACAAGGGCATCTCTGAAATGTCACGCCTGGGCTGTGGTGGGGTCCAAGATCCACCAGGGCACCAAGGGAGAGGATTTTTCTTTTGTTTTGGAGATCTAAGATGTTGAGAAACAAGACCCTTGAGCCAAGCCTTGCCACAGACTTTTCTTCTCTCATTGTCTATGCCAAAAGTGCAGCTGCTGCTGGAGCCATTGCTCCCCATCAGGCAGCTGGAGGAGGTCAAAGCCAGTAGCTGCTGCACGTGGGACATCTTGTGTCCTCCCCCAGGGCAAAACTGCCACCAAGACCAATGGAAGATCTTGCACATTCGATTCAAAGGGGAAAAATGAATTTTTTGGAGTGTGTCTTTTAGTCCCATATCCACCCCATGTTTGCAATGGTTTTCATTTTAAATCCACTGTCCCATGAAACATTTCTGTTTAGTGTCTTTCTCTTAACACTAACGGTATCCTGCAGCTTTACAGATCTGAAATCTCTGCCCTGGGATCTGGTGTCTTTCTGTGGATATCCCTTTTGATTTCATTATTCATTTACTTTTCTTCTTCTGTGTTTGTCTCTGTCTCCTTCACAGCCCTGTTGTTGAATGAGCTTGGTAAGCGCGCATTCATTTTTCCTTTCCATTTTTCTGGTTTGCATATTTTTGGAAGGCAATCGATTTTGCTTGATGTTTTTCTTGGCTCACAGAATTCTCTTTTAGGGTGGTCAACACTATTTAAGTAAGCTCAGGTACCTAATGCCCCGTCTTTCCTTAGAGTAGAACCCCTAAGTCACCAATATTAACAGGTGGTGCAAGGAGCATTTTTGGGGGGTGGTGCTGTTACAGCCAGAGTAAACCTGCCAACACCCCAAGATACAAACCTGTGCCACACAAATTAACCCATCACCTCTAAACTGGCATGGCAGAAACAGGATTTCCTGGTGACTTAGGGATGCTTGTGGCTGGACAAGGAATTTGGCCAATCCTTTTCGAAGTGACAGTACAAACTTTGCCTCCTGTCTTGGGGAGACTTAAAACCTAACCAGCCTTTGGATTTCCTTGCTGGCCACTTCCAGGACAGGGCAGCTGGGGAGGGAAGCAAAGCCACCCTCATTCCCCAAAGCACCCGCAGCCCCAGGGCAGACTTTACCCCTTCCACAGCATATACTGGACACCAAGGAGTGGCAGCTTGCAGATGTGGGTTGAAAAGCCTGTGTTCAGGTCTCCCCACATTGTCCCTGGGGTGTGTGTTGGGGAGCAGCCCCCATGTCCCAGTGGGGCAGGGAAGGGCCACCACGTCTGTGTTGAAATGCTAATCCTCATTTATTCTCTCTCTCTCTCTCCCTTTTCCTCATTTTTGGTTTCATCTAGGTGGCTTCACCATCACAGGTATGGATTTCTACTCTTCCCCTGTCCCCCTGTTCCTTTCTCTTAATGGCCATATGCTCACCCTGCTCTTTTCCTCTTGGTTTCCTCTTTGCTTTTGTTCTGTCCTGAAGGGAAACTCTGGAATGGTAAGAAGGCGCTGAGCCGCAGCGTCCCCGCCCCGGCCGGTCCCGTTAACCCCGTGTGCTCTCACAGAGTGCTCTGCCTGCCTCACACACCTAACCCCGCCTTGGGGAGGGTGACCTGTCACCCCCAAAGCGACAGGCAACCCCGCTCCATCTCTTGGATCAGGGTGGGCGCTTCTCCATGTGATCCAGTTGTCCCCTCCCTGCTCACAGGGCTCTTTCCTCACTTCCCAGGCCTGAGCCAGGCACTTGAGCACTGTGGGAGGTGCAGGATCCCATAGCTGCTTCAGATGTGCAGCCCCTGCCCTTCCCACCAGTGAGACCCAGCAGCAGGGGTGGCTCATCTGTCAGGGGCCAGCCAAGCTTCCCTCATTCAGCTGAGCAATGCAGGATAAGAAGGTCGGGGTCCCATGCGTTGCAGAGCCGCCCCTCAGGAGCCCTGGAAACATAATTCAGATTTAGGAGGCTATGGCTCCAAGGTGGGTCCCTTTGGCCTGCAGGAGGAGAAGGGCTTTCCCTCAACTCAGTGCCACCTGGGCAGACAAGGGGCAGCACTAACCCCGTGTGACATGGGAGTGGTGTCTACTAACTGCACGGGGACAGCTTGTACAGTGTGTGCAGTCCCCCCTGCTGATCTCCTGCTGATCACTTCAATAGGCAAACCTGTCTTCAGGAAGGTCCAGGCTAGAGATCATCCTCTTCCTTGCACCGTGGTCTCCATCCAAGGTACCTGTGGTGTGGCACCATGTCAGTCTCACATGGACTGACTGGAGTGTTTGCCTACTGACAGATTTACTCCAGTCCTTTTTAGCCCTGATGCTCTTCTCTCCATCCCTCAGGTGGACTGGAAGGGAGTTTAGTGGGGTCTGCACAAGGGACTGTGACAAAGGGTGTGCTGCCTGCAGTCCCCATGCCCCAGAGGTTGCACAGATGACAGTGGAGGTGCAGATCTGCTTCACTGATCTTGTAGTCCCTCTTCTGTCTCCCCTCTCAGGGTTTGGAGCCAGGCACTGGCCTGTGGATGGCTTCTTACCTCTATGCTCTTTCCTCCAGCCCCACCATCACAGCAGGTGTTGGCTACCAGCCCCCTCTCCAAGGCAAAGCCCTGCTCAAAAGGAGGCAGAGCCAAGATTTCAGATGTATCTCAGCCCTGGGGCTGCTGACAGTGCTCTCTTGTTGTAACAGGCTGGTGGAATTGTCCTGCCCATACCTCAGTGCAGACCTGGAGTGCTGGGGAATGGAGCAGCCTTAGTGCTGATCTTTCCACTTCCCGGCATCCCTGTGGGAGAGGCAGCAATTACCAAGCAATAAGCTATTCTCCAGCCCCAGGATGAGCGGGACTCCTCCTGAGGTTGGATGAGTTGCAGACCTCTTGGCAGCATTTCATAAAACTATCCTGTCTGTTGCTCCATGAACTCCTTCTCCACTGTTCTGTCACTCACCTCCCACCTGCAAGCTTCCTGACCTCCCCCTCTGACAGGAAGCCAGATCCAGAGTGACCAGCTGGGCCTGGTTCACCCACAGGCTCTTTGCTTTGCAGAGGAGAATGAAGAAAAGCAGCCACTGACCAGCAAGGAGGAGGAAGAGCGTCGGATCGCAGAGATGGGGCGCCCAGTCCTGGGGGAGCACACCAAACTCGAGATCATCATTGAGGAATCCTACGAGTTCAAGGTACTGTCCATACCCTCTGTCCCTGTTCTTCTTCCCCCCTGGCTGAGGACCCTCCTTTTGGGTTTGCACAGCACTGGGAGGCACATGATGGTATTGGAGCAAAGCAAGGCAGTGCATGCAATCACACACAAAACAGGAACTGGGATCCCAAATGCTGCAGGTTGCTTTAAAACATGACCTTGTTCTCACAGTGAGTTTTACATTTTGGTCCTGCTTACAGGCAGCCTTGAGTAAGCCCCAAGCCTGACACTCCCAGTGCAAAGGGCTGATACCCCAAATGCGAGTAATGGTTGTGCAGCTCAGCTGCTGTGAATGCATGTGCCAGGCCAAGAGCTGAAAACTGGCCATTTCATAATCTTCTCCATTTTTCTGTGGTATAAAAATATAGCAGGCCACCCTTACTGTGGCTCTGAGATGGTTCAAAATCCCATCCATGAGCTGGTTTCAAAAGGTCTTTTTTAGCAGCAGTGAAGGGTATTGCAAGTACTTACATTTGGGTTTGCTGCTGGGGCTCTTGCTAAGCTTATTCCATAAGCACACGGCTGTAGGCATCGGCACTGGTAGGTTTTAGCCCAGTATCTCCAGCCCCTAATTCTCTGCTCTGCATCTCCATCCACAGAACACGGTGGACAAGCTCATTAAGAAGACGAACCTGGCCCTGGTGGTTGGCACAAACAGCTGGAGGGAGCAGTTTATTGAGGCCATTACTGTCAGTGCGGGTGAGTTTGGGCCACAGCTCCAGGTGAATTACGATCACCCTCGCTCTCGTCTCGGCTTGGCTGTATCAGGAACACAGACTGTAGTGGAGCAGCAGGAGGCAAAACAGGTGGCAGAGTTATTTACAGTGTCTGCATAAATAAGACAGCTGATCAAACCCTTTCGTGAGGGCACCTTGTCTCATGTGTAGGAAACCTTCTGTGTGAAGTGTGTCTGTAGCACCCAGCAGAGCAACACCTTGGATGGTAGCAGACGGCAGAGGGGAAAAAGTCAGTTCAGTGGGAGAGATCTGGAAGGTGAACACAGTGTGGAAACTCAGAGTGGCATAAATGATGCTGGTGTGAAGCAACAGTGCTCCGCATCCCTGGTTCTCCCTGTACCTCTGCAGCGGGGACAACACAGTAGTGAGGGTGCCAAACTGTGTCACAATCACTCTGTGTGAGCCAAAATCTGCCCTTGACATGCCCTGCTTTCTGGAACTCCTCCTGCCCCAGCCAGCTGTGGCTGGAGGCTTATGGCTCAGCAGCCCAAGAGCTGCAGCAGCACATACTATCTGTGGTCAAATCAGATCCTCTGTGATCTTACCTTCCCTGCCTTGGAGAATTGCCTTTCCCTCAAATGCCCTGCTGTACTGCTCTCACAGGTGCCAGTGTCATGTTTACCAGTATGCCCAGTACAGGATATATTATTATTTCCAAATTTGTGGAAGAAGAAAGAAAGTAGGTCTCCTCCAGATGTTGTTTTAATAGCTGGAAACACTGTTAGTCACTGGCTGGATGTTACAACCTCACAGCCCAGCCTGGCCTGTGTGTGCACACATTAGGGCAAAATCAGCCTTAAACTAAATCCCTGGGGAAGGCAATTACCTCTCATCTAGCTAATTGTGCACTGCATGGAGGAGCACTCAGCTCCCCACCTCTAACTCTTCTATACAGGGTAACCTCTGCCCAGCACCAAGTAATAAAAAATGATGGCAGTACAATTTGCCCTCTGCCTCTGGAAACAGGGGCAGATGACTGTGCAGCAGCTTTCTCCTCAATTGTGATCCCTCCTCTTGCAGCACAGTTCTCAGAGCCTCCAGGCAAGAACCTCCCATTATTTTGGATTCAGCATGAACTTATCATGCAAGACAATCCTTGCTGCAGGTTTTGTAGCTAATATGGATAAACTAATCTATGCCAGAACCAATTATGTAATTGCATCCCATGTTAAAGTAAGGATAGTCACTGATGGCTGGATCCTATTTCTGTGACGCGTGTGAAGACTGCAGTTATGTGGAAACCCTGTTGCCCCCATGTCTTGAATATAGAGCCATGATCAGTGCTAACAGATGATTAACAAGCGTTTAATAAATGGGATGTATTTTGGTGGACATGAGCTGTCCCTTGCAGTTGTGGATCAGTAGTTTGTCTCTGAGCCCTGGAGGTACTCAGGCTTTAGCTCCTCAAGCTTTGTGCCAGGCAAGTTAAAATGCCTTAAACGCTGGAGGTTGGGTTTGAGTTTTTCCCCCACCAGCTCACCAGGGATACCAGGTGAAAGTCACCCATCATCACTTCAACATGTAATATCCCAGCTGAGGAAAGAAACATTAAACCCCCATTTCCCACCCAATAATCAACTCAGGGCAGTGTTTGCGGGGGGATGGAGCAGCAGAAGGCGGGGTCTGTGGAAGGACAGTGCAAGTGCAGACCTGGCTGTGCCACACTGTGCTCTGCCATTCCAGGCTGCCCAGAGCCTGTCACTCACAGCTCCTTTAATCTGCACCCAAAAGCTATAAGGTTTCTTCCACAGCAAAAGCATTCTGGGGCTTGCTGGCCTGTTTCTGAAGGCACCCCACTCTGTTTCAAGTCACCTCCACAGGATCTGGCCAGCTCTTCAAAAGAGAGACATCATGGCTGCTTAACCAAATGATAGACAGATCTGGATGAGTGTTATGACAGTGGCATTCATGTTCATTTTTCAGTCTGTTTCATCATCTCCGTAAAGATTTAGGTCCATAGCAGTCCTGATGCCACCCCAAGCTTGGCAGAGGATTGAAATACCTGCTGCAGAATTACAGCCTGAGCACAGCATGGTGTATCCTGCCATTAGCAGCCTTGGCACATTGAGGAAAAAGACAGGCCAACATAGGCTTTCCAGGCTGGAAAACTGTTCCTTATCTTCACAGCAATGCACAGGAATAGGTATTTATATCTGCCAAAATAATAATGCTGATTAGCTACTGCTTCTGCCATAGTGAGTTTGAAGCTCCAAAGCTTGCATCTTCCCATTGGTATGGAGCTTCCTCCAGCAGCCATGCAGGGAGACTTGGTGGTCCACATCCTTGGTGGGAAAATAAAAGCACCAAAGACATGGAAAATCACCAAACAAAGTGCAAGGGATATCTTTAACACAACTTACAGTGGCCTTGGAATCCCCAACATTTGTGACTTAAAAACTCATCCTTGCTCCTTAAGGGCAGCAGGAAAGCTCCCACTGAGTTGGAAAAGTGTCAGCTCCCCTTCAAGTCTCGGAGTGGTTCCAGTGTGAGCAGGAGGAGTTTTTGACTATGCCACAACAGTGATGTTGTGCAGTGTGCCAGGCTGGGGGAGCCCCATGTTTGCCATGCAGCCTGCCTGATGCACAGGCTGGCCAGTAGGCTCTCCAGATAGCTCCTCAGAACTGCAGGAGTCAGGCAAGGGGTCACCAGCCCCAGTGGGATCCCTGATGAGGTCAGCCCCTCACCATGAGGACTCCCTGTAGGCTGGGTGCCAAGTGGTTTTGCAGAGACAGGGGAGGTGCCAATGCCTGGAGCAGGAATGGAAGTGCCCCCTGACCTTGGTCAGACCAGACATCCAGGAACGGGCAACCAGAGCTCATAGGGAAGCACGTGAAGGGACAGGGAAATGCAACAGGGAAGGACAGCCAGCAGTGATTGACCATGGAGGCTTTAGGGCAGGCAAAAATCCATAACTTGTTCCCAGTTTGCAGCAAAGGAAAGGTGAAGCACCAGAGCAGATCAGCAACCACCGAAACCACAGGGAGCTGGAAGCACTTTGTGGAAAGCAGCTCAAAGCAGCTCAAAAGGGGCTTCCTTGGGGGAGTCTCCACAAGGCAGGAGTTGCTCTCAGCAAGTTCACCTGCCCCAGTCAGCTCCAGCCAGGACGAGGCTGGTGATTTCCCACATCTTCTGGGGGAAGGGCTCTTGAGCAGGGACTGAGTCCTAGAAAGCATCTGATGGTTAAACACAGGCAGAGGTGCTGGCACAAGGCTCTGCATTTTCTGAAGCGCAGGCTGTTTTTTCAAACCGTTGCCTCTGGGGTGTCTCTCTGTGCTGTGGAAAGGGGCAAGGAAAGGCCATTGAGCTACTCTGATGATTGCTCAGAAAATAAGATATTTGGAAGTCAAGGCTTTCCAGGGCCCAAATCCTGAGACACAGCATTTTGGGGGCTGCAGTTCACACAGGAGCTTTGCCCAACCTCCCCAAGATGGGCAGGTCTAATCAGGCACTGCTGGTTTTCTCCAGGGGAAGATGATGATGACGATGAATGTGGGGAGGAGAAGCTGCCCTCCTGCTTTGACTACGTGATGCACTTTCTGACCGTCTTCTGGAAGGTCCTTTTTGCCTTCGTGCCCCCGACAGATTACTGGAATGGCTGGGCTTGCTTCGTTGTCTCCATCCTCATGATTGGCCTCCTGACAGCTTTCATTGGTGACCTGGCATCCCACTTTGGCTGCACCATTGGCTTGAAGGACTCAGTCACTGCCGTCGTGTTTGTCGCACTGGGGACATCGGTGCCAGGTAAGCACCACCACGGGGTTTGTTGTGAAGGTCCATCTCCACCCAGGCTGGGCTTGGGGTTGGGTTTGGCTTTTGGGCTGGGAAAACTGTGCTCTGCAGGATCCCAATGCACCGGTTTGATATATATGTGGATATTGGTTTTCAGTCTCAGATAGGCTGGAAGGATAGAACCAGGATGTGGATTCAGTCCCGTGGGAATTGCTTGAAGGACCTTCCCACTGCAAAGACTGTGAAGTATCTGTTTCTGTGGGCAGCCTCCATGGTATCCACTTTCAGAGTCGGAATTGGTCTTTGGTTAAAATGCTGCCCGCGTTGGCAGTCCTGCACTTTCAGCATCTGCTGCTTTAACCTTGCTCCCAGGTGAGGTAGGTGCTGGTCTGTTCTCAGGGCACACTTTCCAGCAGGGACACCTTTGTGTGAGGCCAGGTTCAGATGGATCAAGGTGAGGTTGCTGAGCTGGGGGAGCTGCTTGAAGTGCAAATTGTTGAGCTCTGGGGGTTCTCATGTCAGATTGTGTGAGAGAGCCTGTGCCTTTCACTCACCTTCCCATAGGCTGTGCTGGGCAGGCAGAGCCTGGTTTCTGGACAAGGGGCTCTGACCCAGCCCAACCATCCCTTGCATCAGTCACACGTTCCCACACCACCTTCAAACTTCCAGTTACCAGCACTCGGATGCTCAAAGATCCTGAAATTGTCCTAATGCTACCAAAGGCAAAAAGAAGCAGCAGCAGAACCAAAAGGAAGAACAGATCTGGGGCAAGGAATGGAAGAAGGAGCATTTTTTAGACCTCTGGCAGTAGAGTCTTTAGGCAGAAGGTTTGCAGGGCTTCTTCACGCCTTTGACAGTGAAGATCTTCCCTCCTGCTTCTGCTGACATAAGGTGGCATTTAAGAAGTTCTTTTTTAGAATACATTGAGCTACTCTTGTTTCAGTTGGCTGCCCAGCCATGCTGTGTTAGCTGAGTGCTGGTTTGGCTCCTCCGCATCTGCTTTCCAGGAGATGGGCAGGCACCAGAGGAGTGTGCAGAGAAATCAACACTGACAGGCACCTTCCCTGCATTGAAAGCATTGCTCAAACTTGCAGAAGTGCATGTGGTTGTTTCCACACTCATACCTTCTCCCCCTTGGCAGCTGCAAAGCCATGGAGGCATCAGCACAATTCTATTACTGCACCATGATCAAGGCCTTTTCTTTCCCTTAGCAACCAGGTGCATTTCCATGGCAGCTTTTTTTAAAAAAAATAAAGCAGACTTTGATTTCTTTGCTGCAAATGGACCCTCTGGTTGTGCTTATATGTGCCCATCCCCTCCTGTTCCATGGATCTGGATCTTTGTGCCAGGCTGCACTTCGCCATCTCACCTTGGAGCCCGCTGGGGAGGAGCAGAAAGGAAATTCTGTAGGATTAAAAAACATGAAATATGACCTCATTGTTTCCTTTCCCTGAGCCACACTGGGCTGCCTGTACCCAAGGTGATCTGGGAGTGCAGATATGTTCAGGACTCATTTTCTCATTGTTAGCTGAGAGTGCTTACCTGGACAAACCCACAGACTTATCCCTCCTGCTCTTCCTTCCCCCTGGAGATCCAGAGTGGGTTTGGATGTAAAATCAGCACTTCCCTGTGGTGCAGAGCAGCGTCATGCTGGTCTGCCTGACACAAGGTTTTCCATTCAAAAGGCCAGCCAAGTTTTATCACTGGTATTAAAGCTGGCAGAGCACCTGGGCAAGCGTGCACCCACGCACATGGTTTTTCTTCCCAAGGGATGGAGGATGACCTGGTTTACCAAAGTGTCAGGGCCTGCACAAGGCACTGGACCTCAGGGAGGCAAAAGGTGCTAGAGGCCATGTTGGGGGAAGCCCTGTATTTCTGAACAGTGATATTTCCCCTCTGTGCATTTCTGGATCCTGGTGGTCCAGAAGAGCCAGATGGTGGCCTGGCTCCTTGGAAGTTCCATTAGAAGGGGCTGTACCCTATCCCCTTACTCATTATTTTCTTTCCCCAGGTGTTGCCATTGACCTTTGTCCCCAAGCTGCCCTCTTTCCCTGGGTGTTTCCTGAGGGTTTCTCCCCATCTTCCCTTTGCAGACACATTTGCCAGCAAAGTAGCAGCAACGCAGGACCAGTACGCGGATGCCTCCATCGGGAATGTCACCGGGAGCAACGCTGTGAACGTTTTCCTGGGAATTGGGGTGGCCTGGTCCATTGCAGCCATCTACCACGCGGCGCACGGACAAGCCTTCCAAGTCTCCCCTGGCACACTGGCCTTCTCTGTCACCCTCTTCACCATTTTTGCTTTTATCAGTGTGGGAGTGCTGCTCTACCGGCGGAGACCCGAGATCGGAGGTGAGCTGGGCGGGCCGCGGACTTCCAAGCTGCTCACATCCTCACTCTTTATCCTCCTCTGGCTCTTGTACATATTCTTCTCATCTCTGGAAGCCTACTGCCACATAAAGGGCTTCTAAAGGGACAATCAGAGATAGTAAATATGTGTATATCTATATATATCTATATAGAGTGATATATAGGTATAGATATAGATATAAAGCTGTGTATAATGAACAGAGAAAGAATAAAAGAGATTTGCCATGTTCACACACCTGCTGATGGAAAGCGGCTTTGGAGCATCCTTTGGACTAGGCAGGACCCCAAAGCCAGTGGGACCCCTCCCCAGGCAGCAGCCCCAGCCAGGAGCCAGGGGCAGGGCCCTTTCTGCAACTCGACCAACAGGAGCGGCTGATGGCCACCGAGCCCCTTCCCATCGCTGTCTCCCACCCGCCAGCCCCCGCCAAGACGGATGCGAAGGTGCGCCAGTGTGAGGAAGGCCAGAGTAGCTGGTGAGAAACAGAGCAGTGGGCAAGGGAAGGAGAGGAAAGCAAGGGTTCTGATCTCCCACCGCCACCCAGCTGCCTTCACCACTTGGGAACAGGCCCTCTGGCCCTGTTGGAGCGGAGCAAGAGACCGAACTGAAGACAAGGGGAAACTGGGAGCTTTCTAAGGATATAACACAAACCGTTTTCATCATTGATTTGGGGTTGGTTTTTTTGTTTTGTTCTGGCGTGTGTACAACTAGCATTTCCCACCCACATGCCCCTCACCTTTCCCTGTCCATGCTTTGGGGGTGCATAGCCGCAGCCTTGTGTCCGGTGTCCTCAGCCGAGGCTGCGCGGAGCGGCGGGAGCCTTCCTCCCACTCCTCCGCCTCCTCGGGCATGCTGTCGTGGTACTTGTAACATTTGCATGAATGAAATGAAATCTATCTGTATATAGCATCCTATAGCGATAGTCCTTCCAACCATGTGGGTTGAGCATTGCAGATTACAAGCATTTTCTTTTCACTGGGTTTTATTTATTTTTAGTTAGTTCAGTTTTTGCCATAGGGTTTTGCTCGTTTGTTTGTTTGTTTCCTCTTAGCGGGGGTGGAAAGGATGGAAAGCTGTCCCCACTTACTGCTCGTGGCACGGGTCCATGAGAAGCAATAACAGCCGTGCAGTTGTAGGTTTTCAGGGGAGGAAAACCCACACCCCAGAGACTGCAGGCTCTGTCCAGCTGTGTGGATGTGCTGAAGCCAGCGTGAAGGCCTCCTCTGCCCACAGGAGGTTTTACACAAGGTCCCAGGGAGCCCGAGTGGGGTGAGCAGTCCAAGGGGAACGAGCGTGGCTGACTCCCAGCACCTCACATGCTTCTGCCTTTCGAGTTGGTGGCTGCCTCAAAGCCCTTGGCCCCCTGCTATTCCCTGTATCCCCAGAGGTGTAGTGACAGCCCCTGTTTCTGAGTGTTAAGCCATCAGGACCAGTCCCTAAAGCTGGTCCTTTTCCACAGCCATTGGAGGCAGAATAATCCAAGGTAAAGGCTGAAGGGCTGTATGAGATCTCCCACTCCACTGAGGGTAACCAGGCAGCATCCCCCAGGAAAAGGCTGTGGTTTGCACTCTCTGAATTGAAATCACTGGACAGGATGAGACAGGGAGGTGTAACTCAGCATCACCCCCCTGATGCCAGGAGTGCAGACTGGGGCAGACAGTCGAGCCAGGGAAATGTGGGTGCAGAGCTCCCCAGGGCACAGCACAGGGGAGACACTGGGCACTGGTGTTGAGGGATATCTTCTGAACCAATGCCCTTTGCCAGGCTTCCTGACATTCCAGCCAGGCAGACTCCCAGCCTGCATGTCCATGGTGAGCTCTTCCCACTCAGCTGAAAACCATGTCTGATGCTTGTACCACAACCAGCTGGCTGGGGGTATTTGTACTCATTTTGAACTATCTGTGGAAATTTCAATTAACCTGCTGTAAGGTTTTCTCTAGGAATATGAAGTTGTGGGGTTTTTTTTTCTTCTTGAGCCTTTTTTCACTTTTGATTTGTTTTGGGGTTTTTCTTTTTTGTTTCTCATTGTTTTAGGGGAAAATCAAACACAGGTGCAGGTTGTTCAGGTTTATGATTACCTTTAGGTACAATGATTTCATTTTCATCTGTTTGGCTTCATTTTTTTCTTTGTGTGTATTGCCCACCACTATAGGCAGTGAGTCCACTAATTGTGATGATCCTTATCAATGGTACACAATGCACAGAGAAATAAAGTTTGTAATGATTCCTGATGGATCCAGTACTGCTCCTGCATATTCTCTATGGAAAACCCTTCTCTCCCCTCAGACTAGTTCCCCTTCATGCCCATCTCTCCTTCACTCATTGTTTTGCCCTCACCGTGTTTCTGCCACTGGCAGGGGCAGTGGTGCCTCGGCACAGCCGCCCCTGCCCCATCTCATGCCCCTCCATCTCCATGGTGCCTCAGGCTCGGTGTGTGCTGCGGAACAGCTGGGGCTCACAGCCTGCTCCACTCTCAGGGGGATGCAGGAAACCACCCAGGGGCAAAGCTGCAGGGCAACCCACCCTCCTGGGGCCGTGAGCTGCTCCTGTGCTGCGTCCCTGGCCAGTGCTGGCTTGGCTTAGGCTTCGGGAGAGCTGTGGGTGTGCCCCCAAAATACCAGGCAGCTCTTTCTTCTTGTGTCCTCCATAGAACTGCTCCTGCTCTTGCTACAGCCTTGCAGTGACCTGTGCTGATGAACTGACTATGAGGGAGAATGCAGGAGATTCATTACCAGGGCAGGTCCATGTGTGCCAAAGCAGAACCAAGACACCCCACGAGGCTGGGCTGCTCTCAAGAGGTGCCTGCCCATGCCCCAGCCCAGGTGCCATGGGCCATTTCAGACCCGTGTGCCTCGACACAGCTCAGCCAGCACTGAGGAGAAAAGTCTCCCCATGCCCAGGGATGTTGCTCCTCCTTGTGTTTCATACAGCATCTGTTGTGCTGTCCCCAGACAAACCCTCCCGCAATGCTTGGGAGGTCCCGCTCTGACAGCTGAACTCAAACACCAGCCCTGGAGATGGGCCCCAGGCAGGCACTGCCTGCAACGCTCCCCAAGCCACACAGAGCACGGCCAGCAATGTCCGTGTGCTTTTCCCAGGCAGTGGATTGTGAAAGCAAAGCAGCTCTTCTGACTCAGTAATTGCATCTACTGAAAGGTGATGTTGGTGTTTTCCCCTCATCATTTGCTCCTTCGGAATGAATTGCCATCTCTGAAGTAATTAACAAGTCAAATGGGACTTGTGTAGCCACTCAGGTTAGCAGACAGTAAATGACTGTTCCGCTCATGATGGAGCAGTGCTTGCTTAGGGCAGGCCTAAATCACAGGCTGAGCCCTGTTTAAGCAGTCGCTCTCTGCCAGCTGTGTGCATTTGGGCACCTTTAGAAAGGCTGTGCAGAGTGTGATGTGTGTGTGCCCGCTGGCTCATGGAGGGGTCACGGGGAGCAGCAAGGGGACGCAGTGTTCCCAAGTGTTCCCAAGGGTGCCAGGCCTGCTCTTCTGCACAGCCTTCTCTTTAAACCACTCTCTCCAAAGGCAGAAGAGAGCTGCCCTCCCCGAGAAGACACGGGCACTGGTTGGCAGTGCTGGGAGGCAGCAGGAGGAAGCACAGTTCCTGGCACAGTCATGCCTTGTCCCAGCTCAGCTCTGTGGATCCCCTGTCTCATGCCAGAGCTCTGCCATCTCTTCCTCACCCAGCCTCCCCACCTTGCTTGCACAGGGAGAACATGGAGCATCTCTGATGAAGGCCTGGATTTGTAGATGTTGCCAGAAGCAGCAGTTTGAACCCTCGGCCTCCATCCATCTGCCTGCCCCATTTGCTCTCACCCCCCTCTCATCACCCCACCAGGAAAAGGCAAACCTTTCCATGGAAAAGGATGCAGCACATGTCCATGTGCAAAGGACATTCAGAGACAGACACCCAGACATCCACAGGCCACTGCCAAGCACATGGGGACAAGCAGAAGGAACACACTAGTGGCAGCCTTAACCACCTTGGACAAACTATATTCCCAACTCTTCAGGGCTCAGCGGGAGTAGAGGCGAATCCCAGCCACAGCCTGAGCAGTCAGAAAAGGCGCAAAAAAGGAAAGAGCCACAGATCTGCAGTGCCTCATGGCTGAGCCCACCTGGCCTGCCCCCTGTGCCAGGGCAGCACAGGAACCACTCCATCCCGATGTGTGAATCCCTCATCTCCAGCCAAACAAGGCTCCTGCCCCTGTGTCACCCCATTCAGGCAGCCTGTGGTGGCCCTGGGGTGAGGGGCGATCGCAGAGTCATTTGTGCATCTTCATCCCTGCTCCCTGAAAGGACTGAGGGGAGAAGGGAGGCCTTGAGCCCGCCATGGTCACGAGCCTGGCTGTGAACTCACTGCACTATTTCTGCTGCAGGCAGGGACTGGAGAACCAGAGCCCCTGTGTTATTGTTACGGCTATTTTTAAATTCTCGGGTAAGAATCATCAGCATTGGTGGCCATGTACATAACTCAGGAGGAGGTTCAGCTGCATTCCTGGAGGGACAGAGCTGGTCACAGCCAGAAAGTGACAGAAAACTTAATGCTGGATGGTGCAATTCCAGGACAAGTCCTCACGTTATTTTCTGTAGGCTTTGACACCCAAGCCCACCTGGAGAAACGTGTTTGCAGAGCACCAGGAACCTCTCTGGCCTCTCTGAGCATGCAATGACCAACTACTGATGCCTATACACGTGCTCAGCACAGCTGTGGAAAAGCCTGTTTATCTTGTAAAAAATTGACTTGCACAGGAAAGCATCCAGAGGCGTCCGTATTCTTGCAAAAAGCACCGAGGGACAGTAAATACAGTGAGATTCCTCACCTTTTAAGGACTTGAGCCTTTCTGCTGTTGGAACTGGAGGTGCCAAGAACCTCTTGCCAGCCAGCAGCACCCCTCACACAGAGGGAAGGGACACTGCAAGGGAAAGGGGCCTGCCTGGCCAAATAGGAGCTGTTACCAGCAAAGATGGGCAGGAGCTTGCTGCTACCAGCAGGATTTTCTGCCTGTGAGATGCCCCTGAGAGCATCCAAGGAGTCTCCACAGGGTCTTGCTGCCTCTCTGGAGCATCTCGAGAATGGCCAGTCCTGCCCCTGCGTCCCAGACCCCCCAGGGTGGTTCACTGCCCTCTCCTCCAGGCTCTGCACCCTCCCTTGGCTCCTTCCCCTTTCCCAAAGGGAATGCTAGCTTGGGACTGCCCTCACTACAAATGTGGAAGAGGGCACTGGGGTGCCCACTGTTCCCAGAGCAGGTGCTGTGGAGCACTGCTGGAGCTGGGTGTTCCGGTGGGGTGCCCAGCATGGGAGGGCATGGGGAAGGGACAAGTGCCAAGGGGTCCCACCTGGATCTGGAAACCTTGTTGAAGCACTGCCACAGCATGTCCCCTGCCCTGGCTGCCATGGGCACGGGCATGCACCTCGATTTCTGCACAGAGACAGCACAGCCTCCAGCTCCTTTGGCTGCCCGTGGGCACCAACCCCAGACAGTCTATATATCTCTTTTGATTCAAAACAGCCCTTGGCCTGTTGTACTGCACCAGGAAAGCTTTCTGCCCCTCCCCAGTTCAGGTGGCAATGGGAAGGACCATTAGTGACCCACCATTAGTGACCCCACCTGCTGCTGGGGTCCTCCAGATTCTGCCTCAAGCCATCTCAAGGTCCCAAAATCACTGTCTACACACAGTGACAATCCAGCCTGGGGCTTGCTCTGTGCTTGCCTCCCCTGTGAAGCCTCTTCACGTGCCAAGTTCTCCCAAGCTCCCTGCAGAGAAGCACTTTCTGTCCCTCCCTCCTGCCCAACAGCTGGGGGCTCCCTGTGTGGGACAGGTTTCCTTTCTCACCTCACTGAACAGCAACACTTGTTAGCTCAGCCTTGTTGTCTGTATCTCAAGGCAAAGATGAACCACCCCACATCGTGGACCTGAGCCCCTACAAACCAAGGAGCAGGCAAATTTCCACACAAACCCCAGCGTGTTGAGCCCCTCCTGCTCATCACCCAGGCACAGTCACAGCCACTACCCACAGGCACAGTTTTTATTGTGCCACTGTCCTTCGCTCATGAGTCAGTGGAAGATTAAACGTTTTCATGGAATTTCCACCATTATTGAGTCCCACAGATGCTCCAACTCTACCCCCAACTGAGACATGCCCCTGCACTTCCAAAACAAACTAATTTGCTTTAGCTGGGGGTTCAAGACTTTCCTGCCCTTGCTTGAAATGGGCAGAGTTTAAGTAGAGCAAGTTGCAATGGCTTGGAATGCTTATCCACACTTGCAGCTCCTAAACCCTTGCAAGACGTGGGAGACAGCCACAGGGCTCTCTCCCTGTCCCTCCCGACCTCGTTGTTGAGGTGGGATTTATTTCTCCTCCATTACCTCTATCTCCAAGGAGTCTCTTTACAGATGGCAGGATGAGACCTGCGTGGAGCACAGCCTTGCTCTGCTTTCCTGATGGAAACTGCCATGTCCATGGCACTGCCATCCCCAGGAGTGTGTGCCCCTCTGCCCCGGCCCACAACCCCTGGAAGGCTCCTCACTCACAGAAGTGTGAGATTCTAGCAATTGAGCTTCTTTGCAGAGATACTTACAAACACACAGAATTTCTAAATCCCTGTAAAATTGCAGCACTGGCACGGGTGAGGCTGGATCCTGGTGGTCCAGATGTGTCCCAGAGCTTATTTGGGAACATTAATGAAAGGTTTGGCAAACCAGTAGTTTTGTGACTCCCAGAGATGTAGGGAGGTGCACAAGTGGATTTCTCCTCGTTCCGTGTAATGCTGAGATGCCTCCCTTGCTTTCAGCTACAGCCCCGTGCACTGCCCTGGCCTCTCCTTGCAATAGGAGCTGTGATGAGCTGCCCCTTGGCTGAGCTCCCCCTGTTCAAATGAGAAAGAACCGATGCCTGTTTGTGTCTTCATTCGCTTGCCCCATGCTGCCCCCTTCATCTTGCGAGCTCTTGAGAAAAATGTGCCCATGCAGGGAGCCTTGCAGGAGCCCTGCTTGTCTTGCTCTTAATCAGGAAACATACACTACTTTCTGCAGCTCAAGAGAGCAAAAGATGGCAATAATACCTCTTACATTACGGGCACTGTGTTAGCAAGGAAGAAAATGTTATTTATTTTTTTCCCTGACAATACTTGTCCTACTTCTTTTTTCCATTATGCATTAAGCATTAGGAGGCACAGCTCTGCACACAGTCCAGCTCTCAAGACTACCTGTTGAGGACATTGCTCAGCAAACCAGCAGTTTTATTTGTGGATGAAGGGCAGAAGGTGGTGAATTCTCCTGCAATTCCTAGCTCCTGCTGGAAGACACACAGCCATGCTGGCAAAACCCAGGAAATGCAGGGTTTTGTAAAATACCTCCCTTGGTATCCTGGGTCTCTGTGTCAAGAAGACCTGGTGTGAGGTTGTAAAATCCAAATCACGAATTTCCTGAAGACCACTTAGCAGTGATGGGCATCTTTATCCCTACTGCTGTCTCCAGGCTGTCCGGAGAGGTCTCTGGCACACCACGTGTGGACGTCACCGCTAATCAAGCGGGAAGAGGACACGGGGTAGACAGATCACATTCTACCTCCCACTCCAAATACAAGCCCACAGAATATTCCCAGCAAAAGGCAGTCAGATTGCCAGGAGTATGGCAGCCCTTGGGAAGCCTCGCCCATCTCAAAGGCAGCAGGTTCCCCCTGGTACTCACTCCCCGCTGCTCCCCGCATCGCTGCCGGGAGGGAGGGGCTGCTCGAAGCTCAGCATCCTGCAGGCACAGCCAAAGGAGACACCTGGGCTCCCCGGGTTGCTCATGGGACCATCAGCCAGAGAGGCCTGCAGGGAGTGGTCATAATATTTCAAAGGAGAGATAAATGAAATGGGAATTAGCAAAAAAACTACAGTAGCAGTAATTAGATCCATCACTTACTTTCCGCTGTAACGAAGGGGCCCAATTATCTTGATGCTTGAGTGACCACTCCAGTTCTCAAAAGTCATTTCCACACACTTGAACAAGTGCTCCTCCTTCTAGAGTAACCATCTCAGAAAGAAACACGTCTTTCTTGGCAGAGATGTAATTCATGTCAGCAGCTTCTCCCACTGTCCCTCTCAGGAGCAGAGGGACACATGGGCAGGGAGCTGCCTGCACAGCCTGTCCCAGGGTTGCTGGACACTCCCCACAGCAAGGGTCCCCTGGAACAGGGGGATGCAGGAGGGGAAGAACTCAAAGTGGGCCTGAGAAGCGAGGGGATCAGCTGGTGACTGGATGCAGCCCATGAGGGGAGGCAGGCAGCAGGCACTCTCCTCACGGGCACCCCATGCCAGGGTGGTGGCTGGGGACAGCACTGCCAGGGCAGGTTTTCGTCTGGGATTTTGGATGTGCTCCAGAAAGAACGGCTCTCACTTTCCTGCTCTCCCCTGACAGCCACCAGTCTCTGACAGCCCATGTGCCCCTGCTCAGCAGCCCAAGGGCCCTGGAGCAGCATGGGGCAGGCAGGCAGGGAGGAGGCTGTGACCACCCTTCCTGATGCACCCAAAGCCACCTGCCACAGTCATCCTGTCACCCATCACTGCATGTGTGTCCCCCCTCACAGCCACAAGGCACTCTAGGGCAGACAGACATCCTGTGCAAACCTTGACAGAGAGAGAGAGAGAGAGAGAGAGATCTCTGACAGCCCAACCAGCCCCCTGATCCCCCCACCAGGGACAGGGCAGGCAGACCCCAGCTGGACCCGGCCAAATGATTGCAAAGCTGGGCTGAGAGTTTGCAGGAGAACTGGTTTGCCTGGAGACAGAGCCCTGAGCATGGGTCATAAATTCAACTCCACCTTCCCTCTGCTGCCTGCGCCGTGCTTGATGCCATGAGCTGGCACTGCCCCAGCAATGCAGAGCCCTTGTGCCCCAAGCTGAGGGTCACCCCTGGGCTCAGCAGCTGGAGCCCCCCAGTCTCTCTGTCTCTGTCACAGTTCCTCACAAATTCAATGGCACAATGCAGCTACACTATTTGAAAAGCCATAATATTTGTTGGTATGACTCTTTTATTACTGTCAATTTATATATATATATTTGTTGATAAAAGAGGTCATCTTGGGAGACACTTCCAGTCTACTGGGAAATAATTGTCTGATGCTGTATATTCTGTACATGCTGTATAAACAAAGCAAAATATGTAAATCTAAACTTTTGGTGGACTTGGTGGCACGTGCTGCAGGGGAAGATTGGGACCAGGCAAGGCCCCTTCTTGGGCCACCACGGTTCTGGCTTGGGGGGTCCCAGCAGAGTCACCATCCTGCTGGGCCCTGGACACGGTCTGGGGCAGGATCTGGCCACGGTGCAAGGGCGAAGCCTGCGGCTCCCTCGGTGCTTTTCCCCAGCCGAAGGTGAAAGGGAACGGCTTCGGGAGCGAGAGCGGCCGCACCCGAGCTGACCTCGCTGCCGGGGCACAGCTCAGGGCGGGGCACGGCCCGATCCATGGAGAGCGCTCGGCGCGCCCTGTGTCACCCACCTGCTGCCCGGGGAGGACACCCCGCAGCCACCACCCAGCACGACATCTCTAAGCCTTAGGGGTCCGAGAGAGACGATTCCCCGTGGGAAGACGGCCGGTGAGGGCAGAGACTGGCTCTGAGCATCCGGCTGCTCCAGCTCCTTCCCACGCCAATCCCAGCCGCCCTCCCTGGCGTGTTTTACAGCAGCCACGAGCTGTGACCTTCTAACCCGGCACACGCCGATAGAAAACCTGTTTCATATTTTCCATGGTATCAATCTACAACTTTTGAAATTATTGGACATGGTCGTGGTAGCCTAAAAGTTGTGCTGAGCTCATATATTTTTATATTTGTGGTGTTTTCCTATCAATAGAGAATAGTGAACCCTATAGCTGAAAGTCAACTATTCAAAATAAATATATGACTGCAGAAAATATTTGTAAAAATAATTTATTTGAAATATTCTGCCAAAGATAGCTCTCTAATTATCTGTATGATGTTGTTTCTCTCTTTTTGCTCTGAATGTCATTGTGAAAGGACCTTTCTCCCCATATCTTTTGAAGATTTTTTTTTTTGTATCTTTTAGGGCAAAGGAATATTCCTATTATTTTTTTACTAGAGCAGTAAATAGAGTAGTAAGGAGGCACAAGACAGCTTTGCAAAGGTGACAAACAGGATCCAGTAACAATCACTCTGAAAATCCAGTTTTTGCCATAGTTCCTCTGGCTGACAGATGGGGTTTGAAGCCTGGGACAGCTGTCCAGCAGGAAGGTCTTGGCTGCTGTTGCTGTGGTTGCTGTGTAGCTTACCCAAAGGAGAGAAATCTCTGGAGAATCCCATCCCCAGGCTTGGGGCATTTGGATCCCTTTGCATCCAATCTTAGCCTCTTCATTATTTATGGGCATGATTTATTTATCAGCCCTTAACAGGCCCTGTGGCACCTGGGGAACCCTCACCCAGAGCTTTGTGCGGCTTCAGTCCAAAGCCATTCCTGCCACACACCTGCCAGCAGCCCTGAACCAGTGGCACAGGGAATCCTGCTGGCATCCAGATCTGTCCCCTTCCTCACATGGGAACAGGGCAGGGGACACCCAGTCACCAGGGGACACGATTCTTTGGCAAGAGGATCCATCCCTGCAGGTGTCCAGTTATAACGGGGAAGTACAGCCTTTTACCATGGAGGAGCTGCCTAGGTTAGTCTTTTAGAAATTACTATTTTTTTTTTATTATATGGAAAAATCTTATTTCCCTTCTTCATTTCTCCCTTTTGAAAGAACTTTTCAATACTAGGGAAAGCCTTTATTATCTCCTGTGATCCCCAGGTCTGCTGCGGTGGAAAAGAATCCTCAGCCACGTCTGTTAGACTCCACCACTTCAAAGAGATTTTAGGCTCAGATTGTTTTCCTTTCTGAGCAGATTCACAGTTTCTTAAACGTCTTGGTCATAAAGGTCTGGAGGAACTAACTGGCAAAAAAAGAAATAAAAGCCCTCTTCCAGTGAATGTGTTTCCACAAGCAATTAAACTTCTGACTCCCCCAAGGTCAGGCACGTGTGTAAGTCTTTTACTGGGAACAGAGGTGGGAAAAGCAGTTTCCAAGCCATAGGGTGTGATGGGTGTGATGGGAGAACTGCTGCCCGTGGGGTGTGGGTGGCACACTCTGCAGCCGTGGGAACCACGTGCCAGGGAATCTCTGTTCCTCTGTGCAATGATCTCTCTGACTCCCGGGCTGTGCAGCTGCTGCGTCACAGGGAAACGCAAGCGAGCCAGGGAAAGACAATGGTGAGAAGAATTGGGTTTCTGATCACTGTGCATTTTGTTAATTAGTGAATTCAAATAGTTTTATTTTTACCAAAAACAGATAATCTTTATTCCAGTAAAGACAACTGTTGACTTGAGATATATATAAATATATATATATTATTTGAATGGTTTATATCCTGTTGCTCTAACTACATAAAATGGAAACATGTTGCAAGTTGTGTCATTCCAATATACAAAATAAATGACTTTTCCCTGCATGCTGCCTGGGTATGTTGTGATTTGAATTAAGAGTTATATTTGAATTGCCTTATTCAAGAGGTTGTATGTTACCTAACTGGGGAATGACCTGGCACTGTTCATCACATTACATGTGTACTTGATGCTGTGTTATGTCAAATTCAGATGAGTTGTCTGTCATCTATGTATTTTGTGGGAGATCTTTTATCTTGTTAAACTGTGATATGTAAACCTTCATTGCCTGAAATAGTCACAGTTGTATAAATCAGTGTCTTCAGCTGTTTTCCTAATTTTAACACAATTCCTAACACAAAATATAGATGTTTGTAAATTCTTCATTCATTTGGTCTATTTTTATGTATGAGGCTTTTTTAATCTGGCAAAGCAGTAAGATAAGGCAGCTTCCCCGGAATTTTTCAATCAAGGCTCAGCTACATTTCCATGCCTCGGCAAGAGGCAACAACCAATTTTCAGCAGCGACGACTGGCATTGGGGATGTCTGTTTATTGCTATTATCTCTCCTGGCTCGGATGGGCCATTATCACTGCAGAACGCGGTGATTAATGACGAGCCAGACGTGACACTCCTGCAGCGACAGCGCTCCGGGGACCGGGCATTTCAGCGCCTTCCTCAGGCCCCGCAGCTCTGCCGTGCTGGGTGGGAGGGAGGGAGGGAGGGCTGGGGGTCCCTGCAGACACAGCTGCGGCCAGCAAACAGCTCGGTTTGGGGGACAGACACCCAGAATCCCATCTCCAGCTGGAAGGCGACTGGGGCATTTCTGGACGTTTCCGCCCCCATGCCTGAAACTCCAAATAAAACAGTTGTTGGGGTCATTAAATCGCTCTTGCCAGAGTCAGGCTCGGTCTCTGCTCAGCCGTGCGGGTGCCACATCATCCCGAGCACAAGCAGCAGAGATGTCTCGGGCACACGAACCACGCTGAGGGGTGAGAGCCCCGCCGTGCTCTCCCCACTCCTGCAATCTGGACCGCAGCTGCACACAAAACGCTGCTCGCTTTTTATGTCTTGCAACCATAAAAAACACATGGCCAGAGAAAAACATTCCCGGAGCAGGACAAGCTGTGGTCCTGGGCTATTGAATTTCTTTCCAGAGCTTCGAGTGCTAAAAAAAAAATCCCATCCCGTCCACAAACGTACCCACTTTTTTTTCTTTTTCTCCCTTTAGTTTTGGCACGCTTCGTGTTTGAAGGCTGTCAAAAGGGGAAAATGCAGTGGGAAGGGCTGGGGCGGCACGGGGAGGAGGCTGCCAGAGGCAGCGCGGTGCGGCAACCCGCAAACGACCCGGAGGACTGGGGGAAACTGGCTTGCTAGAGGCAAGGGCGCGGTAGAAATTCTACCTTTTGCTTCAGCCCCCCGGGGACTCCCAGCGTGACCCCAAGCGTGTCCCCAGCGGTGCCACCCGCGGCCGTCGAGACCGGCGCAGCTCAGCGCAGGCAACGGGGGCGGGGCCCGCGGGGTTGCCCCGCCCCAGTCCCTCCTCTCGTCTCCCATTGGCTGCGCCCGGCC
>VZTZ01027337.1:2115052-2161204 GCA_013400955.1 Drymodes brunneopygia
TGCTCAAGGCCAGGGTGGGTGGGGCTCTGGGCAGCCTGGTCTAGTGGAAAGTGTCCCTTCCCATGGCAGGGGGAATGAAGCTGGATGATGTTTAAGTTCCCTTCCAGTCCAAACTGTTCTGTGGTTTTATGATGTGACAAGTAAAACAGTGAAATTGCCTAATTGGCTGTCATCCTAACAGTTGTTAATGCCAAAGTTTATTAGGATTATTCACTGTAAAAAATATGTCTTAGAAACAAAGAAGGATATGCATCTCACTGGAAAAATCCTTTCTTGGTCACTGGTGGGAATTACTAGCCTTGCAAATTGCATTGGCTTATCTTGTAATTTACTTGAACAAAAGTATATGTGTGGCAGATGGGAGAAGGTTAAAATGCTGGTGTGATAAGGAGTGAGCAGGCCAGAGCTGGTTACCCTGGAGTGTTCTGTCCTTGATATTGCAGTTCTCAAAGCTGCTTGACAGCAGATCACGCTCTGATCATAACAAACCTTTTTTGGCACTGTTGAGTTCCTTGCAATGGAGGGGTGGGAGAGAGCAGAGGGATGGAATGTGTTGAAGTTGCCTACAGTATATGTCCAGACATCCAGAGTATTCACCAAATATCTGTTCCTCAGGTCACAGTCGGGAACAGGGAAGACAGCAACATTCTCTATATCTGTTCTACAATGCCTGGATATACAGGTAATTTCATGGCATTTAATTAATTAAGTCTTACTTAATCACTGGTCTTCATCATAAAGGTGTGTTCTTTAAGAGCGGATAAATGAAGCTTTACATTGAAATATTTTGACTATGGGAAATGAGCCTCAGACAAAATTCTGTCTGAAAACCTCACCAGACTCTGTAACAATTTAACTGTTAAAGCCAGACCTGCAAAATAAGTTCAGATGAAGTCTTAAAATCATAAAGTTGTCTTTAACAGCTGACTTGTTTCACTTATTATCAGGCTAAGTTAATCTCTCAGTAAGGAGAATTGTCTTAAGACAGTCGTAATAGCATCATCAGTCTATCTGAACAACTGCCACAGAATCAAACCTGGATTTTTGACTGACAGCTGTTTGCTTTGGTTCTGCTCAGGGACATTGTGTCCATCCAGTACTTTAGGGGTATAACTGGGATGTGTAGATGCAGTTGAATAAAAGGGTGGGTTTCTGTGGGATTGTTACTCATCTGTCACTGTGTAGAAACGTAAAAGTAAAGGTTGCATGTTCTAAGTGGAAAGGGCTGCCTTTGCTTTGTTTCTGTAAAGTGCTCATAGTATTTTTAGAGGTGACACTTCAAAATTTTGCCTTGGAGTTCTTGTGCAATGCAAGGTGTTTATTTGAACCAAAAACAGAACTGAGGGGCTTGACAGTTGGTTCTGTTTTACAATAAATATTTTTTTAAGCACAAAATTCTGTGATAGATCTTTCAACTGTGACATTTCACAGCTTCAGTTCTGTGAGATCCATCACCTCTTGTGTGCTTGTGTCTCTGGCCTGTGATTAACTTCCGTGTGATCCCATGTTTTCACCAGGTTCGCGAGACCCAGGCTTTGATCCTGGCACCAACCCGGGAGCTGGCTGTGCAGATCCAGAAGGTAGGAGCATTTCAGTCCCTGTCTGGAAAGCAGTGGCAAGGCCTGGGGCCAGTGCTCTGCTGCTTCTCTAGCAGAGCTCAATGCACAGCTTCCACTTTTTCTTTCTGTTCCTGAGAGAAATAACAAAGTCATCTGATGTAGCACCCTTTGCTCCATGGCATTGTATTCGTTACTTTGGTAGTCTAAGGTTTTGCACAGCCCTAAGTGAGGTTTTAAGGCCAGCACTTCTAAAGCAGTTGTGATCCCTGAGGAACTGAGTTCCCAGTGTTTTAAGACCTGCTGTGGTGGAGGTTTAGGTAACGGACATAAAAATAATCCCTCTGACTCCTTATGCTAACACCTCTTTAAAAAACTCATGGCATGGCTGCACGGCCCTGCACCTCCTCACAAAGGCAGCCTGAGGAGAGCTGGAGTGATTAATTCATTTCTCTGTATGCACACAGGGGCTTCTGGCCCTGGGAGACTACATGAACGTGCAGTGCCATGCCTGCATCGGGGGCACCAACGTGGGCGAGGACATCCGCAAGCTGGATTATGGGCAGCACGTTGTGGCTGGCACTCCAGGCCGGGTGTTTGGTAAGGAAATTGTGACATTTACTGTAACACTGTTAATGTAACATAATGAGAAGTGTAACGAGGAGGTAACAGCTTACTGCTGTTGTACCTGGAAAAGACTAGAGGAAAATCAAAGATGATGGAATTTTCATTTTCTCTGTTTGTGTTTTGCTTTTCATTGTTGAGGTGTCTTTTTATGTGATGGCTTTGGAAAAGGAAGAAAGCATTACCATCCCTGAATCTTTGAAGGGTTAGGAGCCAGGCCTCCATGAATGCCAAAACTAGGTCCACATTTTCTGTGTGCTGGTGGTTGCTCCATCTTTTTAAGTAAGGTGCACTCATAGCTGGTATCTTCTGGTTTCACTGCATGAAGAGTTTAACATTTGCTGTTCGTTACCTCTGTTACAACAGAGGTAGTGTTGGTCTTCAAGGTCACATCTTTTGGGTCTCTTGAGAAACACTTAGCCCTTACCCAAGCTCCTGTCACTGGGAGAACATTAGCTGGTCCCCACAAGTGAAGAAAAAAAAACAAGAACTAGCAGCTGCCAAACAGGGCTGACTCTCACAGGATTTGGGGATTGTTGACATAAAGTTCATCTGGCATTTTGTATTTCTTGCGTCTGTCCGTCCTCCACCAAAATGCTGTGACAGTGGCTGGGAGCAGTATGGGTTCACTTGCTTGTAGAGCATTCTCATCTCACAGAGGGAAATCTTACAGATATGATTCGTCGCAGAAGTCTAAGAACTCGTGCCATCAAAATGCTGGTTTTGGATGAAGCAGATGAAATGCTCAATAAAGGTAAAACATTTGTCTCCCTTTTGCTTGCTTTCTCCTTGCTTCTTTGAAATTCCAAGGTATCCCAGCTGGCAGGCCCACTTCTAAAAATTGTCTTTTAAAAAGTTGGACAATTATAGTTAGTTATAGGCTGTAAAGGGTTAAACTACACAACCTGCCTTGTCTGGTGTTACTGATTCACACATTTATGTTCATCCCGTAGTATAGACCCAGTACTGATTTCCAGATCAGATTGTGAAAGAGGAGGATATTTGAGAGAGGGATGTGCTAACTGTTTTGTGTGGCTTGGTTTGCACTGCAGGCTTCAAGGAACAGATTTATGATGTGTACAGGTACCTGCCTCCAGCCACACAGGTGGTTCTGATCAGTGCCACTTTGCCCCATGAAATCTTGGAAATGACCAACAAATTCATGACAGACCCCATCCGCATCCTGGTGAAACGGTGAGTGAGTTTCCTTGGAGAGGAGCTCTGAGTTGGTCCAGCCCTGGGCAGTTCACAGTATTATCTGATTTAAATGTACAGAGAGTCTCTCCTGTTCCTTCTCACAATTCTTGAGTGTTTGCAGATGTGCTGATGCCCTGTTTTCCAACAGGGGCTGACTTATCTCCCTGACTTCATCCTTGTCCAGTTCTGTGTGCTGCTGTGCAGCCTGGCTGTCCCCTCACCCTCCCCAGGGATAGCAGTCTCTCCTTATGGAAATCCATCTTTCACACTTATCCAATTCCTGGGCTTCGCCAGAGGATTTTTTTAGGCTTCCTATTATAATTTGCTATTACATAGCAGGCCAAAATCCCCTTCAGCTGACTGATCCTGGATGTTTCTTCAGTCTCTCTTGTCAAGAAGCTGCAATGTAAAAATGATGGGAACAGAAATGTTCCCCTTTGGAGCTGTCTGGCAGGAACAGAGCAGTTCCAGTCTCTGCTGAATGGGTCACATTCAAGGCCCTCCTCAGAGCAGAGTTTTCTCAGGACTTTCTAGAGCAACTTGCACTCTCTCTGGATGCAGCAACCCACAGCACACGGGGCAGAGGGGTTGTCTCTGGAGAGGCATAGCCCGCCCTTGTAACTGCTGTTCACCTGCTTGTGGTGTTCTTGCCTACAGTGATGAGTTGACCCTCGAAGGAATCAAGCAGTTTTTCGTGGCTGTGGAGAGGGAAGAGTGGAAGTTTGACACCTTGTGTGATCTCTACGACACACTGACCATCACCCAGGCTGTCATCTTTTGTAACACCAAGAGAAAGGTACAGGGGCCATCAGAGGGGCATGGTGCTTCCCAAGGATGACCCAAACAGTGCTGGGTTAGTTAAGGGTTCTGGTTGCTCCCCCATTTGTAAATAGTTCAGTAGGACCATAAGTTAGACCTTTGGGATGTGCCTAACTTAAAACAACAGAGGCAGAACTAGTATAGCTGACAGGAATTGCCTTTTTAGAGAAGTAGGTAAGAGTGTACTCAGTCTAATAGCTTAAAATTCCTAGAGCAAAACGACACTTTCTGAATAAATGCTCTTAATTCCTTTCAGGGTTTGTGGAGCCCTGTATCATACAGCTGATGCTTTGCAAGGATTATTCACTTCCCTTAGTCTCAGAATGCTTGTGAAGTGTCTCTCAGTCCATACCAGCTCATCTCTGCAAAGATTCTGGAGCTCAGCTGCTGTGGTTGGCTGTCTGAGCAAAGAGCTAACCCAGGCTGTGTTCACAGGTCGACTGGCTCACAGAGAAGATGAGGGAAGCCAACTTCACAGTTTCCTCCATGCATGGGGACATGCCCCAGAAGGAGAGAGAGTCCATCATGAAGGAGTTCAGATCTGGCGCAAGGTAAATGCCCCAAATAGCATTGTTTACATCAGTGCTGCCTCAGGGCAGGGGAACCCATAATATCTCTCTCTCAAGGCTTTGTTCAACTCAGATTAGGGAGAACTCTGATTTCCATCTATCCCCTGTGGTGTTGAAGGGCTGGGAGATTGCCACTTTCCAAGCAGAGATGCTCATATTTCTGGGTGTAGAATTAGTCTGGTTTATTTTGCTGAAGATATTGGGAGTTGCTGCATTTAAAATATGTCAAGAAAAAATATTTGTGCTCCATCCTCTGTATTTTAAACACTTGGGAGCATTACTCCCTCTGAAAGATCCAAGCTGTGTTGGTCCTGTCTTGACTGAAGTTTAGTGATAGTGCAAGAGACAGCTTTCCGTGCAGCAGAAGTGTGGGTGCTGCTGGTGTGCTATGGGCAGCAAGGAGCATGGAATAATGTTCTGTGCTAGAGACTGGGAGTTCCCAGAACAGTCCTCACTGTGCCCTTCTCTTTGCAGCCGAGTTCTGATTTCCACAGACGTTTGGGCTCGAGGCCTGGATGTGCCTCAGGTGTCACTGATCATTAACTATGACCTGCCCAACAACAGAGAGCTCTACATCCACAGGTAGGCTGGGCCTTCTCTCAGGGCACTGGGGCTGGGGCACTCTTCCCACGGGGGCTCCATTCCCTCTTTCCTCGTGTCGCCGCAGAATTGGCCGGTCAGGCAGGTACGGCCGGAAAGGCGTTGCCATCAACTTTGTGAAGAACGACGACATCCGCATCCTGCGGGACATTGAGCAGTACTACTCCACCCAGATCGACGAGATGCCCATGAACGGTGAGTGCTGCCCTTCCTGCTCCTGAGGAGCAGCAGTGTTGTGCTGCCCTGCTGGGCTGTGGCTCTCAGCACACTCGGTTCATAGTTGTAATTCTTTCATTTTCTCTCATTGCAGTTGCTGATCTCATCTGAAGGTCCGTGGTTAGCAGGAAGTTGTACCGTTTGGTTCCCTCCGTAATTTTGGACCCACATCTTTTTATCGTATTTTTGGTCATACATTCTTGAATTGAGCTGCACTTGGGAACTTGTGTAAATATTGTCTGTACTCCCACCCATGTTTTTCAATAAAAAAAGGAAGTTTTACCATAACCTGTGCTTAATTACTTTAACCCAGCATAGGAACAGGCGGGAAGTTTGGAGATATTGCCATACTTGGCTAGCATAATGAAAAAAAACATTGGATACTCCCCAGATCTGGGTTCATAAAATACAGGGCTTCCTGTTCTCTACCCCTTCATTATTGTTGTGCCACGCCACCTGATGTACTTTTAGTTTCCTTAACTTAACCTTTAAGGATCAGACATCTACAGGAAAAATCTGTGGCCTGGCCCTAGCCTGCTGTAGGAAAATTGAGTTACAAGATAGCCAGAAATTTCCTGCTGGTTACGTCTTTCTGGAGCCAGAAATCACCACGCTTGTTGCTGCAGATGAGGATTTCCCCTCCCAAGGAACTTGGGCAGGCACTTCCTGCAGTAACAGGAGCAAATATCCTGTCTTGTCACCTTCTCCACCTGTCTGCTGCTGTACCTCGTGACATCTTCCCAGTCACCTCTGCTCCTGAGTCTCTCTGGCACGATCCTGTACTTTGCCAGCTCTAGAATCTGCCACATAACTTTCCTACCTCGCTCTGTGTCCCTTTGTGAGGCAGGAGCTGGCCAGAGGTGAGTTACCATGTTCTGCTCTGTGCTTTTCCTGCTGAATTTGGCTTTTTGCACACTCAGGGAGGAAGGGGAAGCAAGGCCTGGATACACCATAGAGTGCACAGAACTGGATCTGCTCTCAGAAGTCCTTTCTTGAGGAGCAGCAGAGTAGCCCCGGGTAGAGAAAGCAGCTGTCACCTCTTTACATCCCCGTGTATTCTGCTGGTGAAACTCATCGGGTCCCTGAGGAACTCACTCTGCACCAACCTGCTGTTCTTAACAGTACACAGACAAAAGCTGAGAAATCCTAGGAATAGCAATTGTAAGGGGTTGCCCATGGAGGTGAGGCCACCAGAGCTTGATGCCCCCATGTGCCACCAGCAGCAGCAAGGCTGAGCCAGCATTCCCATCTGGGCACATATTGACATGTGCTCACTCCATCCCTGTGGGTTCAGCACTGGCACAGCAGCACCAAGACCTTCCCCTTGCCCCTCCACCTGGTCACCGTGGAGGGCTGTTGGGGGCAGTACACACACACAGGCTCTGGATCCCTCCAGTAACTGGGCAAGGAGGCTCAGCTCATCCAGTATCCAGCCTTGGGATCACCAGTGTGCTCCAGTAACCAGCACATGGACATGGCCCCCAGCTGCACTGCAGCTGCTGGTTCAGCCCCCCCTTGCACATCCCCATTGTGCCTGCCCTCAGCAGCTGGCCTTGAGACACAGGTCTGTCCTTAACTGGCTCTTGCAGAGCCTTTTTGGGAGGCACAGACACACAGATGGATCCCAGTTGAACCCCATACCCTCCAACCAGCCCAGTGCTTGTCCCTCCAGCTGCCTCATGCAAAAATAGATGTGTCCAGCCCAGAACTGCTCCAACACCGGGTTCTCAGGCCCCTTACCCTACTTGCTGGCTAAATCCAGCTCATCGTTCAAGTGACACAACCTCACTCCAAGCATGCAGCCCCTGTGGCCCCAGGTCCCATTCCAGTCCTGGCACTTTGCCCACAGAATGGAGTCCCCCGTTCCAGGAAACTCTGAGATGGGGTTAACAGTCAACACGGCCAAACAAGGACACGCACCAGCCCCCTGCTGCCACGTGCCCAGCCCCTTTTATCCCCTGAACCAGGAATCTCATACACTTGATTTAAAGTCATCTTTACTCATCCCTTTGATCCCTCCCAACAGCTCGAGGGGATTTTGTATTCATTCTGCAACTTTGTGGCACAGTGTCCAGGAACTCTTCCCCCCGCAGATCCTCTGAAGAAGAGCCCAGATAAAGCCTTGCAACTCCTTGTCCACATGCTGGGAAGAGTTCTGCTTCTGCCATCTCTGCAGGGCACAGCCTCAAACCTGCCTCGCACCCTCCTGGAGACCACGAGCAGTAAGGGACAGCGTGGCCCTGCAAGGCCCCATGTGACTCATTTGATTAGAAAGAGATTAATCACCAAAGCATTGGCTTGTTTGAATAACAGTATTTAATCTGTACAGGTTGAGATATCATAAAATGTGACATTCGATCCTCATCTTTAGTATCATTCCCCTGGAGCTGAGCCCTCACCTGCAGAGGGCAGGTAACCACCACTCCCCAGCAGTTCTTTGCAGTGCAAAAGTCACAGTGCAATTGCTTTAGTCCTAGACAGATGATTTCCCTCACTCGAGAGAGGGGAGATGTTAAAGCTCAAATGTTGATGAAAATGGTTACCATTTAGGAATGCAAAAAACCCAGCTATTGCACACAGCCATTTCCAGCTGAAACTACAGCAGTTAATTATTTAGCTGCCTTTACACTCCACACAGTTGATACTGATTTAGCCAAGAATGAAAGTAAAGCCAGTAACAAGATTTCAGAGTGATACAATTGTTGGAGGGCAGAATCTGACAAGCAACTCCACAAGTCAAAAGCGTGCTTAAGAACAGCAGGAGGTTTTCCTATACAGGGGGGTGAGCTGGATAGAGGTCATCTTCCAGAGACAAGCATGAGAGGAACATCAGCTTCAATAGAAAGCTATGAAGTACAATAGAACAAATCTGTCCATATAATTGTCAGGATAAGTATTTGACATAGCTTATGTAGTAGAATACAATACTTGAACATCTTTTAAAAATAAGCACGGATTTCATTTCATATATACACAACTGATTTTAATCATGTACTGAAAATAAATTACAGGAAATAACTTTAAAATGCAACAGAAGACAAGAGTTTCACAACAAACATTCCCACTGATTTTCCCAAGGGGGTGAGAGATTGCAGTGCTCAAGGCAGGTAAATATCACAAATATATCAAAAAACTTCAAATTGTTGATGCATTCACACATTTACATGAGCCACAAACATTCCTTTACAGGAACTGCACTTAGCTACCACAGAACCAGGTTTTGCCATAAACTACAAAACTTTGATACAAAATCGTATTTATATATTTATATTTCATATACATGCCCTATCTGTGATTTCTTAAAAAATAAAAACTAAACACACTGTACAGACAATCCTAACTCATTGCTTGGTAGCTGTAGGCAACATTTTTGGATGGAATTTCTTCCCCAGTAGAATTAATGGCAATATTATATACATGAAGGCTAAACTGCAGAAAAAGACAGCTCAGTTCCGATATGCACCTCTCTCGGGACCAGGTCTGCAAGTTCAAGGCAAGACATCCTCTGTGCTGAGCCACTGCCTCCCTGACACCCCGGTTCTGCGTGAGGAACCAGCACATGCATCTGCGTAACACTGGTAAAAGGCAAGAAAGCAAGAGACGCGTTGTAATGGAGTGGCTGCTTCGATGGCTCCGCCAGCCGCGCACACAGGAACGCTCGCTGGTGAGGGCAGTGCCGAGCTGGGGACATTTGGTGAGAGCACACCTGGTGTGGGGCTGATCGTGACACTTCCCTGAAGTCAGCTCCTGCAGGGGACAGGTTCTCCCTGTAAGCCAGAGCCTGCACAGACTCACAATGCTGGGGAAGCTCCCCCTCCCTCCCCCAAACACAGGGCACCAGGACTATGTAAAACTGAGCCCCTCCCTCCCACCCCAGCAGGCTGCATGGCACCAGTCTGTCTGAGAAGCTGAGCACTGACAAACTTAACTCTTCCCTGGTGATGGCAGCAATCTGTGAAGCCAATCACACTAAACTACTTCTACAGTTGATTGTAAACTTTGGTTTATTTTTATTTATTTTTATTATTGAGTTCTCATGGTACAGCAAGCATGTCTAGGATGAGAGGGCAGAGTTGAAGAGGAGACGAAGTGTCAGTCTGTCTTTAGTCTGGCATGGTGAGCCACCTGCTCGGTCAGGCCTGCTTTGATAGAGTTTTTTACAGACTGTCTCATATGATCCTCCATCAAATTATCACTCATGGGCTTCAACACCTGCGGAATGAGAAATGTGCAAAAGAAACAAGAAAATGAGGTAACCAAGGAAAATAAAGATATAAAACCATATAAAGAGATGAGACTCAAAATCATGAAAAAACTTAGAATGATGAAGTCTGACACAAAGTGGCATGAACTGAAAGAGAAATGAATTTTGCTGCTAGAGTAATGAGGTTAAAGCAGTCACATGCTATGGACACAAGTGATACCCCTCCTACACAGCAGTATTTCACTGAATTCAAACCACTTTACAGTTCCTAGAAGATGGATGTGCAATTCCATACCCCATATGCAGCATCAGTCTGGTATGGTTACAGCATTTATGCAGACCGGCCCAGACGGTCCAGCTTATTGTCCTATATGTGTAAGTGTGAACACTTCAGATACAGAAAGAAAGTTAAAAATACTGGCTAGTTTTTCTTCTTGTTATTGTTGGATGAGAGTCGCTGTCGCGGCACTGATGTAAGAGCACGACGAACCGTTCGGCGTCTAAGGACTTCAAAGAGTTTGGAAAACACCTAAAACATGAATTCAGCTGTTAGGAAAAACGGCTCTCATAACACAGCAGAAACTCAATCAACTTCAGAAAAAAAAAAAGAAAAAACTGATTGCCAGTAACTGCTCACCTTCCTGGGATTCCTCTGAAGCAAGAAGGGAAAAGAAAGGCAGAGATTCAGAAAAATCAACAGCAAAAATGTGTATTTAAATCAGAGTGACTCAGACAGGACCTGCAGTGCTTTGCATATTACTGGTGATGTGCAGCTCTAACTGCTGAGGTCTTTTGGAGACCACCTTCCTCCAGCCTTCAAAAGGCAAGCTCCTGCCAGCGTAAGTCACATTCTCCCCCTCCACGGGAGATAGCAGCTAAACCAAGCCTTATGTGCTTGGGGTATCCTGCAGCAGAAGCTCCAGCAGTACTGAAGAGCTTCAATTTTAATAATTACTGAGTGGTGCTAACTCAAGATTTAGTTACCGATTTATTTACTGATGCTCATTTCTCTATTTTTAAATATCCACTTTTTCTGCTCCAGGGTAACTCAAAACCTGACTGGGACCCTTAGCAGGTTGCTCAGATAGGCCTAGGATGAGCCTTGAACACAGGAGTTTTCCAGCTGTGGAAGCAAGCATCTGTGCAGAAAGCTCCAGTTAGTTAACTGCTCATGCCTCACAGGACACATTTTAACATCACCCCAGACAAGCTCAGTGCACCCTTTATTTCCAGCAATGACAGCAGGAAACTGTTTCCCTGCTGCTGGCACTGGACATAGGCAAGTCAGACTGCTGCAAAAACTACTGGTCAGGAATTCTCTACATTGGCCTTACTGGCACAGCTGTGTCAACTGAGTTGAGGCAGCAAATCTCTATGCAGAAAGTTTTCTCCTCCAGCTCTGTTGTCCTTACACTCACATATTTTCTTTCAGGAATTTGTTGAGTATTCCTTGCAAACAGCAGTTGCACCCAATGAAGCTGTCACTGACAGCACAAGTCTTCCTGATGGAAGAAACCTGCTGTGCACCCTCTGGTAGCAGCTGCTGAAAGCCATCACCCAGCCAGTTCTCTCCAAGGACTAATCAATTCCTTGCTCTGAATAAGGAAAAAGTTTTGAAGAGTCCCTCCATTCTCTACCATCAAAGCACCTACTAAGTAACCCACTGCACCTTCAGCAGCACTGCTTTGATAACATCCTAAGCTTATTTAACATTCCTTGTGTGCAGCATCTGTTCCTGAAGAGAGCAGTCACACTACAGAGCAGATTTTCCCTTTGGCAGCAGTAGCATTCTCTATTAGGTCTAGACCAGCTTTTCCCTCTCAGCACTGAACAGAAACTGTTTGATATGTCTGCTCAAGACAGCAAGATTTTGCAATAAAAACAGATACCAACCTGTTCCCATATAGCTTCAGCGATCTGATCAATGGCTGTTCCAACTTCTCTGAATTCCCCAGAGTACTTAACGTATGCCCAAGTACAAAACGATATAAGAGCCATCCCCAGCACGAGATTACACAGGGCAGCTATGGAGTTCATGCCAAGGAACCCAGTCAGTCCTGAGATTATGTACATGGCAAACATGACTGCAAATAGAGTGGCAGGAGTACGAGCAGCATAAAAGATGTTTTTGCCATCGTTGTGCTTCACAAAGTTTGCATAGATCTCTTCGATTTCCGCTTCGAGTTGCTCCTGGTAGCGCCGGCAGAACTCCTCCCCTCCCATCTTCTTCACGGAGCGGAACTGCCGGATGGCGCTCTCTCGGAAATCCTGGTGCTTCCGCTCGAGGTCCGACGGGGCAATGTAAGGCTTATCTCCCCCACACACCTATGGGAGCAACCAGAGATCAGGGAATCACACCCCAAGCATCTGCTGCTGCACGGAGAGCATCTGTTCCTCGCTGCCCTCCTCCCCCTGCAGCTCCCTTGGCTCTGGGAGCTCCAGGCCCAGCCAGTGAAGCAGCTTTGGATCATGGCAGGGCAGGAGCCTCACCCGTCCAACCACACACAGACCCACAGCACAGGACTGAACTCATACTTCCACTGTTCTCTTCAGGCAAGCCCAGAAGTTCAGGACAACAGCCACATGCACATCCCTGCTTTATCCCATGATGAAGTCCTCCACATCCATCAAAACTCCCTGGAAAATGGCTACCAGTCTCACCCTTCAAAAACAGGTTTTTTTCATATTGCCCAGAGCATCTTAAACACTAGGAGCTACTGCAGGATCAAGAGGCCACCACACAAACAACTGCCACTGTTTTCTTATACTCTGTGACACTGCACCTGTTGTTTCTTGCATTTCAGGTCATTAGGGGGACAGTATTTTGGTTATGCACACTCAGCACAAGAGGACTCTGGGTCATGAGGACAACTCAGAAGCTGCAGTAAGAACTACCTTTACATAATCGAGTTTTAAATCCAAAGAGTTCCCACTTCTGTTCTTAAAAATAGAAGTTTCAGGGCTGTGACAGATCAAGAACATCATATGAGACATCTGGATAAAAAACTATTCTATAATTTGTGCATATCTCAACAGTGATATAAAAATATACAGTACTGGGGAACATTACTATGGAAACAAAGTCTGTTTAAAAGAACATCTGTTTCTGTTTATTCCCTGCTCCAAGTTAGAAACCTTACAACTTGAGTATCTCAACAATCATTGAAGATTCAAGTTTGGAAGGCACTCTTGACACTTATTATAAACAACATATTTACTACTTCAAGACATTTTCCAAACTGGAAACAGAGGAGTTCCTTTAAACCAGCAGAACATTTTCCAGTCTGCTAACAAATGGAACTGCGTTCTCTGCCACTAGCACTACATCTTACTCTGATTTCAAAACAGAAAGCTACTTCAGCAATTAAGACCACAATTAGCCTAATTAACGGGGAGCTATGTTTGTAGCATGTTCTCAAACCTACTGGTCTTTCTGGTTGTACAGTTTCACAATAAGCACAGCCCTGTTACGCTTTACGAGACACTGAATGATTTTCAGAACTTCCCACGATAAAACCTTGCATACCACTACACTGAAGTATGAAATCCATCCAGCATTCAGCTTAGAATGTAAAATCACTATCTTCAAGAGAAGAACTAAGTGGGAAATTACATATACAGGTTTTTGAAAGTAATTCTTTTATTTCAAGCTTTTTAAAAAAACTTTAGAATCATTTCATGCATTTTACAGCTAATGAATGGCCACAGTTCAGAAGCATTAGATTACAAAACTAGAATTCCACCATTGTGCAACTCTGGCACAACAAATGTCTGCTCATCTGCTTGTGCATTTCATGCCACAGGATTTTGAGATGCCTGTCAAGAGGCATGGAGGGAACTAACAGGTGGGAATCCTGCTAACACACCCATTTTCATACCTCCCCAGTGTCAGGCACTTCAGCTCAGAGCAGAGTGCAGAAAACACACATGTCCTGGCCCTCAGCTACTTTCCCCCACTGAAGTGCTCACACAAAGAGTACAACATGGAAGCTGAAGGCCTGTATTTGCATGCAGGTGTTTAGGAAAGGTTGTGCCATCATACCTGCTCCATGCCTTTGCTGTACAAATCTTTTGCTCCTGCCACAGCAGCAAGATTGTTCGCCTCAGCTGTTGCCTAGAAAACATGGAGCATCCTGTGTCATTCACAGCATTCCCACGTTTTATACAGCATTACACTCCCAGCAGACCCCCAAAACCTCTGGAGTTCCTGATGGCCAGGAAAAGGCCACACAAAAATAAGTGAAGTTCAGCAATATACATTAAAATATATTGCTGCCTTTCTTCAGCTTTCTAGTACAGCTGCAAACAAACCTCAGCTTGCTCATAACAGGCTTTTCATCATGAGCAATCTCTTCTGAATGCTCTACTGTTAATTAGCACATATTGGGTCACTAAACTATTATATATTAATCCTGGTACTGGATTTCTTCCCCTACCTGAGAAGAAAGAAGGAATCTGGTATTATTTCTGCATTGTAGATGTACAGATTTGGTGTCAATCGTAATTGTCAATTTTGTTAAGAATTTAAGACTTATTTTCAAGTGTCATGTCAGGGACAATTACTGCAGTTAAAGCTGCAAGATGTCATTTTCTGGATCTCCCAGCAAAACAGCAAGTTACAGGAAACCCATACTTGGAAAGTAAAGCAGCTAAAAAGCCCAGCCAACCAGACAGACCCCTGCTCCATTTGGTTGATTTCATTTCACTTCGTTGATGAAACTGAGGGAAAAGTACCCAACCATCACAGTTCAGGTGGTTTTCAAAGTACACGGATCCTTCAAGAACTACAGCTGTTTGGGGGAACGTCAGGCCCACAGCAGTCATGATTCCTCAGTTGCAAAGAACTTATAAAGAACGCATAATCTAATCAGATTATTTGAAAAAAAATAAAATACCTGCAGCATAGATTTCGGATGAGGTAGCTCCTCTCCTTGATAGATTTTAATGTAAGCCTAAATGGGAGGGGGGGAAAAAAGGTTTATTTTTCTAAACACTTATATTTAAGGAGAATAAGAAATGACAGATGATACAAAGCTAGAGCTCAGATCATTTTTTGTGATAAAAAAATAATAGTGCTAAATATTAAATTATGCTAACTTCTTCACACAAGTCTGGCATTTTTTTCCCCTTCACTTTCCTGTGAGACTGGGGCCCAGCAGGGCAGCAGAGCACCCTGAGGAGACATAACCACTGTCTCAAGAATTGACAGGTTTGACAGCAGGTTTCTGCTCCCTTAGACACATAAGGTCTTTGCTAAACAGGGAATCTTCACCAATAACAAAAGAGTGGAGATGACTATCTCAGCCTTTCTGGCAAGAGGTCTGCCCAAACTTAACCCAGTGCTGGGAGAACCAATACTTACATTTCCCCACATGCCCTGATCTACTGAAGTGTAGGAGGAAACAAACCAGATCAAGGCACTTAATGCAGACAGAGCTGGGCAGACAAAACACTTCCAGAAGCTAAGCAGGCAGCCTACCCCTCTGTGCCCCACCCCACTTATCCTCAGGTGTCCTTTCTTTCCCCAGGGTTCCAGAGGGCTGAAAGAGAACACACACTTCAGTTCTTGCCCAGCCCACAAGCTGGCCCATGGCACAGCTCCTGAGGTCAGCTAAGTGGGGCACAGCAGGCACCAGCAGCGATTCCAGTGCCTTGGACAAGCTGTGCAAGTTACACCAGTAAGGCCACTCTCAGCCCCTTGAGGGGGGTCTGGCTTCACTCTCTTCACACCACTGCTGCCTTCCTCCCTGCCCTGTCTGCAAGCCTGGGGCCTGAGGATTTTTTCCTCTAAGGGAGGAGAGAACAAGGTTATCAGGGTCCCCACGTACTCAGTGCTCTAGGTTGTAGAACAACCTACAAAAACATACAGAGTTATACAGGACTCTGTTCCCCTGGCACCCTCCTTGCTTCTGTAGCTATTTCCTCCAAGTAAAAGCCCTACTGTTTCCAACTCAGGCCTCACAATCTCAGCTGCAGATGCACAGTCCCAAGGGAGCAGTCCTCTTTAGTTACATAAGCACAGCATTTCTGCAGCACCCCACAGGACTGCTCCCCGAGTAGATACAGGATGTGAATCAGCTTCCCAATAGAGGTTTCACACTTGGTTTTTAGGATGCAGTCCTTTCTAAACTGCTGAACACACACTCTCTGCACTGTACCTGAGTGTCCCCTACTAGAGAAAAAACTGGAGCAAAAAGCAGCATGCAACCATGTAAACAGAGAGACTGAATCTCTGAGCTCCCGTGTTGATTTTATGCTTGTCAGAACATCCATCACTTCTGCATCCCATACCATGTCTTTCCTTTAAAAAAGTTGCTTTGTTTTATAAGTGAAGTTAAATGAGTTCTGATCTCAGATTCCTTTATTGCATAGTTTGTTTCCTAACATCTAACAGCCTAACTTGTCTACCCCAAAACTAGCAATGCAAAATTCCTGTCTTTAGGAGACAGTGGTATCATTCTTACCAAGCCAACCGTCTAAGTCATTCAAAAAAAAAAAAAAAAAGCTATACCAGAGACCAATCCCTGGTGATTTAGAGATTATGTTATCACATTTCTGCTGGTGTCACCATGATACCAAAAAAGCTCAAGACTAACAGCTGTGAGTATCATACATAAATATTTCAGAGCATAGTGGTGCTACACATGCAAGTGTTCAGAAAGCACCTTCCTTGCATGTTAAAAATCCAGAGGGTAATATCTGAAATTTTCGTTGCATTCCTAGCAGTTTACGAGCTGGTTTTCTAGCTGTAAAAACTACATGAGACCTTACTTTAATTAAAAATAACCCAAACAAAACAAACAAAAAAACCCAACTGGGATTTAAAAGTAGGAAAAAATATCTAATAAAGCTTGAGCTATTTCAGCCTATAGGAAAATAAAAACCACCAACCCACAAATTTTGCTAACAGTACCCTGCTAAAAGCTGTAATTTTAGGAAGCAGTGTGCCAGTTCTGGAAAGTCAGAGTAATGAAATGAAAATAAAAGTGAGCTGATCAGTGAGTGTCAGCCTAGATATCTTATCTTCTCTGGGAACAACATGGCCTAAAATTAGAATACTGCCTTTTAAGCTATTAACAGAAATAATTAGTATGAGTTTGCTTACCTTGAAGTATTCTACAAGGTCTCTACAGGTCACCTTGGATCCACTAATCTCTTTTTCTACCAAGTTTTCAGGGGCAAGCAGTAACGGTACCAAATTCCGCAGTTCATTCTTAAAATCTTCATCTATATCTAATAAAATTCAATAAATTCCAGGAAAGAAGTGGTTAGTTTTCAATCTTGTATCTCCTAAAGGAATACTGATAGTCCATGATCCTTCTAAATGCACAGCATCACACCTCTGAACTGCATTTTCAAGGCATTTAAAGGCTCACATACATAATATAGCTTTGGAAAGTTCTACCTACTCTTTAATCTACCACTCTTAACTTCAGACTGGGAGAACAAGGTTCCATTGTCCTTTGAATATTTCAAGTGCGTTTCCCTAACTACACCAAAGCACAGAGACCCCAGAGGTGTGTGCCCTCGGCACAGCAGGGGTTGGCATCCCACCACTGCAACTCACTTTTATAGCCTTTGCCAATCTGATGCATTCCCTCTGTTGGGGAACAGGCATCCATCAGAGGAATCCTGACTGCCTCTCATTCTGCAGTAGCAGAACCCTATGGCTTTGATTTCAGAGCTGAACCTGTGGTTCAGCAAGTTCTTAGAGAAAAGCCTTTCAAGAAAGTAAAGTCTTTAATCTTGCAAATTCTGCCCTCTGGAGCCCTCAGTTATGTTTGGAATCTCTATTTAATGACCTATAAGCATGTCTCAAGTTATCAGATTACAATCAACAGCTAGACACAAAGATATCCATTCCCTTTGCCTGCTTAATTCCTCTGCCTTTAAACCACTATAAAGAGCATACAATGCACACTTCCAAATTCTGCAGTTTCACCTTTTAGCCTTATATTTTCCAGTCAGGCATTTCAATAACTAACCATTACAGTGCTTAACTTCCATCATAAAAGAAAACAAACTCTGTGATCTGAATCAAGAAATACAAAATGAAAAGCTTCCTACCATTCAATCTCCCATCAAAATTTGGATTTGTTGCAACTTTAAGACCAGGGTGGGGCAACAGGAAACACCCAAGATTACTGAAACAGGAGTGAATATGCTTCCTTACATTCTGTAGCTCTTCATGTTGGTTTTGTTTTACCTGAAAGAAAAAAAAGGCAGTAAGAACTGCTACCAGTTTTGCAGCACTGCAATCAAGATTAACCATCATCTTAAAAGCAGTAAGAGCAGTAAAATGCGTTTAAGCTTTCATTCCTGAACCGAATAATGAATGTCAGCTTTGCATACAAGTGCAAACACCACAAAAGTATTTCATTAGCACAAGGAGCCAGCTCATGCTGCCTCATTGCTTGACAGCAAGGTGCCACTTAGAAGATCAGAACAGGACTACTGGAGATAACTTACCTGCAACCTTTTCTCTAGGAACTTTTTTCCTCCTTCCAAGCCATATGCGTGTTCATAAGGATAACTCCAATCTCTAATTAAGAACATTAATGTCTGCAACAGGAAGAACAACAGCAGTGAATAGTTTGTAACATTCCCAAGGCCAAAAATTCTAACATGTATGTGATTATTTTAAGAATTTGGCTGCTCTTAAGCTAAATATATTATAGATTACAAGTAAGGACACTATGTAAGTTTTTAGGTATATTTGGTTGTGCTAAATGAAGCAGCCTTGTCGTTCAGTGGTGCAAGTGTTTGCTTGTTTAAAAAAACCAACCAAATAAGAAATCCACCACCAAACAGGACCTTTTCGCAGAACCATCTACCACCAGCAAAGACCGGTATCTCAGAGTAATAAATAAGAAGGAAGCACAAATTTTTTCTCCTTAACACCTGCACATCACTTAACATTTTGATTCCTTTTATGCCTTGTAACTCAAGCACAAAGCTATACTTGCCCAAAATATGATCCTCTTCAGCATTTTGCCATTGGGTTTTTGCCAAGCCATGTGGCAATAGTGAAGGAAAATTAGTCTTGTGAAGAACTGGTTACCTTCAGCCCAACTAAATTATCTTCAGAAATTACCCTGAGATCATTTCCTACACATTCAACTGCTTAAATCAATTTAACACCTAAGTACCTGAAACGGCTTTTGGTAAATTTCTTCCATAGCTAGTCTTCCATATTCTGTAAACAACTGAGAGAAAGAACAGTGTAAGGGTGTGCCACACAGAAAACACATTTTTCTACTGTAAAATACTCTATCATGTCACAAAAAATTAAAAGCAACATCCAATCTTATATCTTACTATAGGTTGAGAATGGCAAACAAACCTCAGTAATGAGTATACCAACCCTCAGTAAGATTCAGGTAGGAGACATGACTCCCACTGGTTTCACAGTGCCATTCCTGAACTGTCAACACACTGCAGCTCTAAGTGGGTGGCTTGTGGGCTATTCTCAGAGAAAAGCTGGCTGCATCTCTCACCAAGCCAGCTTCCAACATTTGCTTCCTAGGCTAAGGAGGTAAGCCTGTCTAACATTTGCCCCTTACTTCCCACAAAAGGTTTATTCCTGGAAATCCCAGGGAACTTGGCTCTAGCCAATATATCAGACATTTAAATACAAGCCAAGTTCAGCAGCTTCTCAGATCTCTGCTTAGCCTGTGACCTTAAGTAATAATTGTTCCTTCCCTCCAGTATAAAGGCAAGTATCAGCTGTCTTCCTCTCATTGCTTTCACCATCTTTGATACCAGCAGCAGCTTTCCTCACTGGCCTGAGCAGGCCAAAACACCCACAAGAGCAGGAATTAGGGACTCTGCTGGCTGGTTCAGCAGAGGTCAATACTGGCAGGGGTCGAGATCTTGGAGGTAAAGATGATGGAAACACACCAGAATTCTCCAGTACCAGGCAACCATTGTTCTGCATTAAACTAACTCCTGGAGTGTCTCAGATAAATTATGGCTCAAAAGACAGCTCCTTTGCTGATCACAAGACAAGTTCACTTGAGAACTTAAAAGACTAATTTAACACAGTTTGAATTCCAAGCCCTTGTCATCCTGTGAAGTAGCCAAGCACCCACAAAGAGTCTGGTTTCTCTGACCCAAACTCTTTACCTCATTCACTTCCCTGATAAATGCAAAAGGCAGTTAGAGACTAACAGTATTCCAGAATCATACGAATTCCTGTTATAACAGAAATTTGGAATTTCCTTCCCTCAGACGACAAGTCCTTGCTGCAACTCTAAATGCATGGGTGTCCCATACTCAGTGTTTCTATTTATCATCCTTCCCTTAAATCTCACCTTTCAGTATAACAGAAATAGATTGTTTTATTCAGATTACACTGAGGCTGTTAAAGGACCAAAGTCTCAAGAGAAGCCTGGCTTTCAAATAATTACCTATGGATTTTTTTTTCAGTGCTTGGTTGGAGTTTTTTGGGGGTGGGGGGTGTTGGCCCAGTGATACAACCCTGTTAATTGAGAACAGCTTCACAAGACTACTTTTAGATAGTGCTCTTCTACTTCCAGCATTGGCAGCCAGTCTGCTGTAGCACTGAAGACACACAGAACAGTTTTAAGCTGTGACAAGGTCATGGCCTTGGCATTTGGTAATGCACAAGCTATTCTCTAAAGCTACAGGTTTTAAGTTAAGGAGATAACGTTCTTGCACCATTCGCATGAAGCCACAATTTGGTGGCCTTTGACCACAATGTTCCATTAGAGGATAAAAACCCGTGAGGTGAAGACACCAATTTCCTGCTTTTATTTTTAAGCAGAAATAAAACTCTGCAGAAGTTTCTCAGCTGAAAAACCAGAGGTGGCTTCTGGGCAGAAGACTCCTTCTGGCCTGACCCAAACTCCAACACTTCCTTACAAACTGGTAATGAATGAACATCCATTTTCAGGAAAAAAAGGAAACTTTCAAATTTCACCATCAATTATTTCTGTAAATCATTTTCCTTTCTCATTTTTTCAGGAATTTTGGAACTTGCAATACAGAGAACAGACTTTAAAATAATTAGCCAGATTAAAAGCCTGTTCTATTTTACCTCTACCCAGGCACAGTAAAAGCATCATTGAATTGATGCAAACACAGTTTTTACAGACAGTACCAGTTTTAGTATCAGGTCAAATTCAGTGTTTTACATGAAGTAGTAAACAGCTTCCAAGTCAGTTATGTGAGTAGTAACTTCTAGAACATTGTCAAGACTTACAGTTCAGAAGCAGTTTAACACAAATTCAGCACATTCTTACCTGCAAATGTTGAAGGTCGTCTTCCTGAATATTCTGAGACAAGTTGTATACCTGCAAGAGACAGTCAGAGAATTAGTGTCACATGAAACCATTGTCTTACATTCATATAGGCATTTTCACACAGTGAGTATTTTTGCTCCCTCCAAAAAAAGTATAACTACCCAAAAGTCAGCAAATAGAAAGATGCCACAAAACACGTCTCAAACAAAAGTCACCTCCTTATTCAAAAACAATCCACCAGAGCCAACTCTACAGGACAGAAGTAGTATTCTATGTACTCCTGTTCCTTTTAGGTTGCAGCATGTCTGAAGAAAGTCAGTTGTCACCCCGCAAAAACCTGCTCGCTTTTGGCACTTCAAAGGCACAAGCTTAGAAGTAGTTTTGAGTATAGCACAATTGTCAGGAGTTTAACTGACACTTCAACAGAAGCAGCAATTTTAAGTTTGGCTGATCACAGCATAATGTCACCCCAAACTGTATCTAAAGCCTTAAAAAAGATTCTGTAACACATCTGTAAAGCAGCAGTTGCTACTCTGACATCTTGGGGGAAAGTGGATATCCCAGTTCTGTCAGCAATTTAACTCAGCCTGGCCTTGCATAACCTCAATTCCACCAAGCAACTTGGGTAGTTTATGTATTACACTGAAAATAAGACAAAGTATGGAATTTTTAATCAGAGTTGGAGGAAGATGCGCAGGTGGACTTTCCAAGTGTGGCTCAAGAGACATTCTTTACATGTTCAGGATAGAGGGTTCTGCCATTATTTGCCAGCAGGGATATTCTCACCTGGACAGAGCTTGTCATGGTGCTCAGGGCAAAAACTGTTGCACAGTCTTTGATAGTGGATTGGCTATCAAAGGCACCTTGGGTATCCATGAGTAGTACAGCAACCTGCAGAGTTTGAGAGAACAGCAGCAGTTAACCAGATCATGGACACTTCCATACTCCAGGCCACTGGGGTAAGTTCTACTTGAAGCAGAGCAAGTCTCTGGAAACCTCAGCCAGCTCCCTGTACATGTGACTACACACACCCACAGCTGAGTAAGCCGCAGCCAGAGGGCCCTGGTGTCAGCCTGAAGCCCCTGGCCTTGCCTGGCTACCTTCTCCCACAGAAACAGCCCTCCTTGGCTCAGTGGGGCAGTAGTGCAGAGTAACTGACAGCTCTCCTTCACTGAAGGAACTTCAGTCTCAGCTACAGATCTAGCATAGTTCATTAGAGCTAACAGTAAGATGGTTACTTATAAATATAGATATGTATCTTAAAATAATTATTTTCAGCAGAAAACAAGATAATTGATACTGACTGTCTGCTGGAATGACAAGAAAGAAAGTGATATTAATGAAAAATAGTTAATCAGTCCAACTCTCATCTTTGAGATCTACTACACTTCCCTTTCCTTTCCCACTGATAAGCAAGAACAAGTGAGTGATTTGTTCCCAAAGCATAAGCAGATCCACACAATATAACTGGTTTTTAACCAGAGAAATTGGTTAGCTGTGAAATTTGTTAAAACTTCCTGCATACCATTAATCCACTATTTTTAAAATCCAAGTCCCACAGATTGGGCATCAGATGTTTCCTTTGCAAATGCAAAGGGTATGAAATTTAAATAACCTAGAAGTGATGGTTCAGAACACAAATAGTTCAAGATCACCACCGCTATTTAGGAGTAAATATTTATTAATGACATTAACACTTTGTTTCAGCACAAACACCTCCAATGAAACTTTGCAGTTAAACTGACTTAAGAGTTAAAGAAGAATCAAGTTAGTGCTTTTTTTCCCACTCTTAGACTTAGTCCTTTTTTACAGACTGCCTGTTAAAATTATAAGGAAGGACCAGCTTCCAGACACTAAAGTACCTACAGCCATGCATTACATTTCACTAGAACACAGCTAGAAGCTAGAACATATTCTCATCCTTCAAAGAACAGTGCTTGTTACAGAGCTTTTCACCACAGCATTTGTCTGTAGATGGTATTTATAGCCATTACAGTTTTACATTCCCAGGATAACCCACCCATCAGTCTGAACAGGGTAGACTGCCAAAACAAAGTACTCTCAGAATGAGAATATTGTTGAATTTTTATGCTGGGTTGTAAGAATCAATCTCCATCCTTACGCTAATATCCAGTTTCCAGATACGTTACATAGCTACTCAGTGCAGAGGAAGCAACCAATGTTCAAATGGCCACCATGAAATCCATGACATTAAAGGTGTACACACAATGACAAAAAACAGTTTAGGCTGAAATGGACTTCTAAAGATCATCTTGTTCCAACCCCTCTGCCAAAGGCAGGGACACCTTCCACTAGACCAGATTGCCAGGAGCCCCACTGAACCTGACCAGGAACACTTTCCAGGATGGGGCATCCAAAGCTTCTCTGTTTTATTAAAACAAACAAACAAACAAAACAAACAAACAAAAAAAAACCCAAGAAAACCCCACCACACAACCAAATCAAAAAGCCCACAACTCCTCCAAGGGAGACCTTGAGTAAATCAAGGTAAGTCAAGCACTCACCTTTGTTCCATTAGGTTTATCAATTACAAACACTTCACTCCAAATCTGAATGCCAGTGGTTTCCCGTTCACATCCACCTCTCCATGTAAACCCAGTCAATGGCTCGGTGTTTCCACCTATCCAGCAAGGAGAAGTCTACAAAACAAAAGGAAAAAAATTGTGTAAAACCAAGGAGGAGACTTCTATTTTTTTAAACACGCTATATTTTAGCAGACTTCCAACACCATTATTACATTTTCCTCAGAGCCAACTGACACCACTACACAAAATACTAAAACACAATGCTACTCTGCTGTGTTTCCAGATCATCCACAAAGCAACACCACAGCATTTCAGTGGCTGCACAACTTTTCAGTCACTGAAGAGTAAATGTGCACAGTTTTTGAGTCTCAAGCACTCAGAGCTATTGAGAACAGCACAGTTTTCAATCATTCCACATAGCACTCATGCTTTTTTCTCACAGTTGAGAAAACTCAGCTCAAACACAAGAGCAGATATTTCAACTCAGGAACAGCTAAACCTCTGCAAGGGACAAAACATCTGATGTTAACTTAATCCTCTACCTTTCCCCTCACTAACAGCAGGCTAAGCACTTGAGGCCCTGCACTAACAGAAGCCAGTACAAGACTCCCAATGCCACCTTGCAGAAGCCACAGAGAATAGGCAAGGACCAGAAAATTTACAATCTATATTTGCCAGTCACAGAGAAAAAGTCAGGTTAAGCGTTTGACATATGTCAATCAACCCACACATAATGAAGTTTTACTGGGACATTGCCCAATTTGTGAGCAGCTATCCAAGAGTCGAGTACAGTTGGCAGCTAACATTCCTGGCTGATGGAATTGTAATGAGGTCTTCAAGGACAGGCAATGCAGAGCAGTGGCTCACACAAAAGAATCCAGCCATTATATGAGCACATCTAACCCAGAAATGTAGTTCATGTACTGCCAAGTAAGGAGGATGAGTAGGCACCCCAAGGAAGTTTCAGTGTGATAGGTTTTTCTGTAGCACCCTCATCAGTTAAACTTGTCTGCCTGTCACTTCTTCCATGTAGAATTTCAGTGCATATAAACCTTTCTTTCACAGGCTAGAACACAGCAAGGTGTACCTTTAATGTATTTGCCTTGAACTATCCAGAGTAGATTACCAGCCAGGAAAGAGTCCACTGAAAAGGTCAAATTGGAGACTTCTCAATACACTAGCTCTGGGCTCTACCTTGCTGACTCCACACTGGAAGTTTTCAGACAACAGCTCAAGACATTTCTTCACATTTCAGAACACAGCATGAGTACCCAGGGACTGTACAGAATAAAAATTCTTTAAACAACTAAGTGAAACTGCTTATTTCTAAAGGGGGATGGGGAAAAAACCTGCACATTTTCCTCATGCCTAGGACATGCAGGCAATGCAGTAATTCTGCACTAGCATTCTCCCAAATGCTTACAGTGCACCACTCAACTCTACTACTTGGATCAGACAAAGGTGAGATGAGCAGGTAATTCAAAAAATGAACACAGGTATGCACGTGAAGAGTTCTACAGGTCCTTAGAGGTAAGTTGTTTGGGTTTGGTTGTTTGGGTCTTTTTTTCTTTTATTTATTTTGATAGGCACATATACCTCTACCAGATACACTAAGCAAAACCTGAACAGCTTGTCCCTGTAGTTTTTTAATCCCAGAAGATGTTTATGCTTCCACAGGCCGCTCTACTAATGAAAGCTCCAAGCCTGCTTTGTGCTGCAGTACACTCCAGGATACAGTCTGGCAATGCTGAATCATATTTCACATGTATATGTCAATGGACTGCAGCTTTTACTTTTCGAAAGTAATTGGTTTTTCAGTATGTTCCATTTTTCTTTAATACAAGAATACTTTATCCCATTTTGGTCCAGGCATTATTCCTATTTGTAACAAATCAGACCAAAACTAGACAAACAGTTTTGACAAGTCCCTCAATGAGCACTAGATATGACCTCATTTGATTTCACTCGATTCATATCACAGGAGACTATGCTGTTTTAACAAGCACAATGTCACTTGAAGTTGTTTCCCCTTATGGAAGATGTACTTAAGCCTGCCTCTGACTGACCTCTGCATCAGTTTGAAGCACTTCTAGTTTGTTACCTACATCTTTCTGCAGCTAAAGCTCAGTATTTTAAGTCTCCACCCATCAAGTTGGCTTGAAAGATATTCAGGAGATAGGAAGAGGAAAAAAAGGCTCCTATCTGAAATCAAGCTGGAAGTTACTCTACAATTTCATCTCAGCCACCTAAAGGGTGATTTCTCTAAATTCACTCCACACTAAAGAAAAACCCAATGCAGCTTTATTTGCCTTGTGCATTAACACACAGTGAGCCTTGAAGATTAGTTCAAAATGAGGAGGTGACACTCCTGTAAAAAATAGACTTCTACATCAAAACTTACAGGTGTTGCTGCACCTAATTCTTTCTAAAGCTTAAGAACACAGGATCCTTGCAGCAGCTTGCTGCATACACAACTGCAGCTGTTCCATTTCGAAACAGCAATCATAACACCCAGGATCACTGCTTAAATTGAGATGTCCACCTCCCTGAAGTCAGTAATCAACCTCTGCCACACCAAAATCCTACCTGCAACTTCAGCTGGCATCAGTGAGATTTTTACAATGGCAATTTTTCACATGACCTCTGGCCCTCAGTTCAAGACAAGAAAATGAGATTCTGATGTTTTTTGGCAAGTTTCTCATTATGCAAATTAACGGCCACATCAAAGGACTTCCCAAAATTGCTTCATTGACACATGAACTGAATGCAGTCACTTTAGTATTCTGTGCAATATTTACTACACAGAAAATACAGACTTGCAATTGAGCCTGACTAAAGATGGAGAGCTCAGAGTAGGTACTATAAAACTGCACCAAGATCTCTCCTCCTGTACTAAATGTGGATAAGCAGAGGATATCATTTAACTTCATACAACTCAACAGCGCTCCAAGGAGTAGGCGTAACATTTATCCTCCATCCCCCCCAGCTCCCATCAATCAGTTTGCAGCAGTTCTGATGCTTGTCAAACTCCTTCCCTAAGCCAATTTACGTCACTGAGCTGGCAGAAAAACAATTCAGCAAAGTGCAGTGTCTTCTGATGCATCAGTGACTTGGATCAGCTCAAGTGAGGGTCTGCAAGCATTACAGCTTCAGAATGGAAAAGTCTGGCCAGCAGCAGCACATGGAGAGCAACACCTCTCTGCTCTTGGTAAGAAACAGATGTTAGAGTAGATGGCCAAGCTTGCTTTCATCTTTGGTTTAATAGAAACAAATGCTATTTTGAAAGACATTGATAGAAAACTGAGTAAAGTCACTGCACAATAGAGGAAACAGAGAGGCCTAATTCACAAGGCTGAAACAGCATTTCAATGTGTTTTGCTTTATGAACATTAGTCTTCTTTCACAATCTGAAAATTAAGAGTATTTGTTTAAAGCCCAACCCTTCTGTTTTCAAAAGGAACTCACGCTACCTCTACCAAGCCCAGCATCTTGCTAAGATTGCTGTATGTAGGAGTTTGTATTTTTCTTTGCTTGCAGGGATTGAGGGGGGGCTTTATTGTTTGGTTAATTTTGAACGCAGACAGGACACTAGAGAGGGCTTACACACATTTACACACACAAGGCCACCCACAGAACATCTGTATCAAATGAAATGCTCTTCCTCCCTAGGTTAAAAGAGTCTCAAAGAGTTAAGAGTACCAGCTTGCTACTCTGTATTCCTCCAACCCTATTGTCAGGGTCTTTCTCCCAGAGCTCTTAGTAAATGAGGGAGAGGAACTCAATAGCAGGCACCACTGGGCTTGAGAGAAGTAAGTCTTCATTTGCCAACTATCAGAAGCATTTCTGCAGTACTCCCATATTTCCTATAACTGCAGGGTTCATATCTTGATTTTCCCTCAAGCCAGCTAGCACAAATTATCTCCAAAGAACAGTGACCAAAAAAGGAATCTGTTCTGGGGTTTTTTTAGACCTTCAAAAAGCAACAAAACACTGACCTGTCAATATTCACAATGCAGACTAAAAGAAACACCCCACAACCTGTGACAGGCAGATGTGTATGGTTCACAGAAGACCCTACTCCAACTTCTCCATATAAGCCAAGGGTTCAAAGTACAGTAGTCACAAGACAACGCTAACCAAAAGCTACAAACTAAAAGAAGAAATTAAATTTTGGATCAGGCATTAATCAATCAGTAACTTAAAAGGATTTTAAGAGTTCCTGGACTGCATTCAGAAACGTAATCCAAGCAGTAAACAGGAAACCTTCTCCTTTTTGCCATAAATCATATTTAAGCAGATTTAGCCCTCCAACAGCTATCTGTTAAGACTTTTATTTTTGCAACAAAGGGCAAGTGAGTGCTATAATCTGATTTCAGGAGACAAAGTCAAAGCAAGGTTCCTCTAAGCCACCACCTGGAAAAGCCCTTCCCCAAAGCTCAGCTAGAAGGCCATCACACATTCAAGTTCTTCTTCTGTCCACTTACAATGGGACACTATTAAATTCCCTCAATAAATGCAAGAAAGGGTACACTGAAAAAATGTCACTTAAATACCCTTCTTCACAGTGTAGAAACAGAGTAGCTGACTTCCCCTCCCCCAATATGTAAGAAAATTTTGACCTGCGATATTTATGCTCAAGTTAACAAACACAAAGGGAAATTACTAAAATACCAAAGTATTTTTCTCCTGCAGGAAAAACCCGAATTACTCACCCTGTTATACATGTATCTAAGCATGAAGTCCAGCAGAAAAGATTTTCCTTTGCGGAAAGCTCCTGCTACAGACACAACTACTATGTTAAGATCTTTAATATGTTCCTGAAGCAAGATTTTTTCCAATGCTGCTTCATCTAATTCAAAGTTATGGTCATCTTCATGAGCGAGGACAATCTGTATGGGGCGCGGCTTATCCAGTTCCACCTCATCATCTGAGTCTGGCAGGGCATCTGAGTCTGGCAGGGCATCATCCTCTTCTTCTTCATAAAGCTTACCTGCAAATTGACAGGTGAAAACACATTAGTAAGTCAGAGCTTAGGGTAAGAAACACTTTTTTTTTTTAAAGTGAAGCCTTGAGCTGGGCTTACATTTCCCAGCAGCAAGGGTGATGTTCCTGGGAATGCAAAGGTCAACAGTAGCTCCCTGTCCATTTTCATGAGCTTTGGGTCTAGCCTGTATTTCAGATCTTCTCTCTTTCAGACATTCTCTATGTATTAAGGAATCACAAAAAAACTCCAACCCTGGTTTTCAGCTTCCCTTTTAAATGCATCTTAAATGTAACTGCTACTAAAAAAATAAAAAAACCAAGGGCTTTTATCTGGGAGAAATGAATTGTTTCAGACAAGCTCCAAAGAGGACCAAAAAAGGGCATTTTTGTATCTACCACCTTCTTGTACTGTTTTAAGGCAGTCAGGGGAAACGCATGTTTTTGGTCAACAGGTTTGCTTGCCAACAGTTACAAGCAGGACCATGGATCTAGTATGGAAGCCCAGGATAACAAGCACCAGATGAATAAGCTCCTCTCTAATTCCAACACTGTTTCAAGCCTCAATACAGCACAGACTTTAGAGCACCTATTCCCTGTCTGCAAGATGATAAACTACTGACCATGTGCATTGCCCTAACACTTTTGGGATAAGGAAACAAAAGAAAAATATTGAAGTAGTTTTAGCTTCATATTCTTCCTACAATGCACTATTAAGCAAGATTTAGTAAAAGTAAGTATCAACCTTTTAAAAACAGTAGACTATTTTATACACAATTTAAGAATCAATACCCTTTCAGGATAGAACAGTATCTTAAAACTATAATTCAGATTAAAGTTACTAATAATGAATGACAAGGTAACACACCCTTCAGACACACACTATAATAGTACCAATATCCTTTTTTCCTGACTTCTAGAATTCAGGAGTTAATCGGATGGGAGGCCTAAGAGAAAACCAAACTAACCTATCCAAGGTGAAATCTCCTCTCTTGTTCAGGCACCACAACACCGAAGTTTGCCTCACAGCAGAAATCAACTCTAGCACTCCTGATTCCACTTTCCCTGGCAAGCATCTGGAAAGCTGCCTTGTGCTTACAGAATTGCTTCCCACTCTCAATTTACATTGTGCCATATTCTACTGAAAGCCCATGTGCACAAACCTGATCAAAGCACCTTCCTACCAGTTACTTATCTGGGATTATCACATATGATTTTCAGTACACTGTCCTGCTAGTCATGCCTGCATTTCCAAGACAAGGCAGCAGTCACCCCCAGCCCCTTGATGTGTTGCCCACAAGAAGCGTTCTCCTGCAGGATGCATCGATGAGGCACCATGGAACACAGTTTCATTCATTCATGGCAGAGAACCTGCCAGTGCTCACAGGACCAACCAAGTCATTTCTGCCAGACTTTGCACGTGAGATACCATTCTCAGCAAAGACTTATGAACAAGGCTCCAACGCACTCTGCTTTGTGGACGTAATGAGACACTGCAGTTATTATCATGAATCTGAAAAACTGGTAACATGGTGACACTGAAGTTTCTCCAGCAACTGCCTCCTCACCCAGCTCTGACAACACTTCATTTAATTGCAAAATGACAAAGGATATTTCCATTTCCAAGTATCAAATCTTGTGCTGTCCCAAAGGCCAATGGCACTCAAAAAAAATTGTCTGATTAAGCTGGCATGGTACTTGGTTTGAGCAGGAAGTACACTTGAGTGCTTAAATCCCGAGCAGCTAGAATCCAATGTCATCCAAGTGGGTGTGCAAATCAGTCCCCAGCATCACCCTAACTCAAACTGATTAACAAAGCAGGCCAAAAATTTGATTATACTAGTAGGCCTGACAACTGGAAGGAGTAACTTTTAAAAGAAAATCTGTCATCAGGACACCAAACTATACAAACAACATTGATGCTGATTGGTCACCACTTCAGAGGAAAGAGTCTCACCTCTGACCTCAAGCTTTTGTATTCCCAGGTATTAAACAAGCCCCCTTTTTTGAAAGAGTTTCTAAATAAGCTTTGCCCCATATAAGCAGGATTCTTTGTAGGCCAGAAAACTTGGGAGGATAGCCCAGGTATGAAGGGATGAAGATTTTGACAGTCAGAAAGCCTCCAGCATCACAGCCTAGAAATATAAAGGGAATAATTCTATTGATTAAAGCATTTGAGACGGATAGCTCCAAGAAGAGGTGCCGGCATTTTAGGATACACATTGACACCATGTTTTAAAGCCTCCACTTCAAGGTATGTCCCTGGTAACAAATGTAACTTGGTTACTCAGAACAGCCTCATACTCCTTTATTTAAATACAGACTTCACTTCAGCTGCAGTAAGGGATTGGGTCTGTAAACTAGGGCAGACTGAAAAATGATTTGAAGCCACACCTGCAACTTCTCTTCATTCACTTGGAGCCTGACATTAACCATCCTGTCCTACCTGGAAGCCACCAAAACTTGTCAGACCTCAAAGACCTCAAGCTGTAGCAGCATCCTTGTGCCAGTGCAGAGCACAGCCACTCAAAGCCTCTTCAGGCCAAGGAGATTTCCGAACAAACAAGTGGAATGGTCCTTTATTGTTAGTTATTTATAAACAAGTAGATTCTCCCTATCACAAGGAGATAGTACTATCAAGAGCTTACACACAATATGCCCATTAAAAGCTCACATCTTGTTAACAGCATTCTGCACCAATGAAGCTCATTAGCTCAGAGGGAACAGGAGAGAAGATTGATCCTAGACCTTACTAACTCCTATCGGATTTCACTTACCAGCAGAAATTGGAAGCCAAGTCCAAAGCACCAAGTTGGGTTTGTTTGATTGGTTTGGGTCAAGTTGGTTTGTTGGTTTTTTTTTTCTTTTGACTAACCAGCCTAATAGATCTGAAAGTTCCCAACCTACCTACAGAAAAGACCAACACGGCCATCAGTCAAGCACTTTAGAGGGTGGAGGACTACAGTGCTGACAGTTGTGAAAGCAACTTGATCCATCCAGAAGACCTGGTTTGATAACTTCACGCTCAAGTGGCAGAGAACACCCCTCCTTTCAAGATTTTGAACTAGCTGGCAATTACCAGTACAGACATTGCAGAGGTCAAGCATGTTAACTATTGAACAATCAGCATATGCCACTCTGTCAGGTGCCCTAGGCAGATATCGCACCCTTTCTTGATCCTCTATCCTGTCTTCTGGCTGCTCACCCTGTCAATCTGGCTAGTCACTGTCTCAGGCAGCACTCAGGAAGCCTTTCTAGAAGGCTTCAGTATCATGGGCAGAAAGATCACATTCCACTTCCAAGAATTACCTTCAGTGAAGCCTCTGGAAACAAAGGTCAGGACAAGAAGCACTCCCCTTCACAGTCCAGTTTTCTGCAAATGCACTGCAAAAGTTCTCAAAGTAGTTCATAAAACAGACATGCTGACAGCACTGTCAGGTCAGCTTAGGCCAGAAGTTTATGCAATTCAGAACTCAAAGCCCTGTCCCTTGGCTGTCCCCCATTCCTCACCTGCCCCAGCACAGTCACAGTGTACTACTTAAAACTCAGAATTTAAGCTGATTTGTTCTAAAGCCCACAGACTGCTCTAGGTTCTTGCAATAGTCCTGTCCCAGCAAATCAAGTATAAAAGAGATGAGTACTAACTTAAGAAGAGGTGGCATTCACAGAATAACCACTTCTATGCTGAGTTCTTCCTAGCCAGCTGCACAGTACTTTGGACTGGCAAAGCTCATGGCACCATCCCTTTATAGGTCTCCATGACAATATATTTTGGTACTGCTACAGAGGCAACCAAAACAGCAAACTTTTGTTGCTTTGGGGGGTTTGTTTGTTTTTATAGTACATTCAACACTCTGCTAAGCCCAGTTCCATCCCAGTAATGGAGTGACCAACCCACCACACCCCCCTCCCCAGTACATTCACACAGGGAGATATTGTTTCCAAGCTGCCTCCTGCCACAGTATTAAAAACAGGCTGGTAGATTCACCCAGATCACTCATGGGGCTGATCTCTATGCTGTTGGAAATTCCCATGTGCACAGAAGATCTGAACCTTAGGCTTTTAGTATGTATAGAAGCATTCTCATCTGTCAAATCATGTGGCACTAGAACTTGTAGCACAGTGCTGCAGGACCAGAAAGTCACAGCTATATTTTTTCTTTTTTTAAGATGTTCACCTGACTTTTGAAGTATCTTTAGTACTGAACTAACAGACTCCAGACTAAGGTCATATCTGCTGCTCTGTCCAGAGCTGATGCAAAAAAGATCATCAACTGGACTTGCCCCTGAAGTCTGACATCCATTCACACCTATTACTGTTGGCTGTTCACCAATCAGTCCCCACTCCATTTTGGCTTCTTCCAACCTGAATTACTCATTAGAACCTGTGGGCTAATGCACAGTTCTGTCTGACATGATCATTTCCTAATCCAGGTCAAACAGGCTGGGAGACACAAGAGAAGCAACATTGTACAGCAAGACACAGAAGCAGACAGATTGAATTGGAGCAAATATAGCCAAGGGAAGATACTACCACCCAATTTCCCTATAAACTCCTCACTCCACTCAGTAACAACTACAGCAGGACTGATATTTATTCTCACCAGCTAAGCACCCAGAACAAGCACCACTTGTTGAAATACTAAGCCAGATTTTGAGAACAGTAGCTTCTTGTGTATGCAGACAGTATTTCAACTGAACAAACCCAACTAAATAACCCATTTCTTAAAGCATGAGGTAAAATGAACAGCTAATTCCTGCTTCCCCTAAGTACACAGCCAGCAGCTGATGACCTACTTGTCCTGCAGTGTAAGAACACAGGAGTGAAAACACTCAAACACCTGCATGCTACAAAAATAAAAGACAATTTAAATGCTTTAAATGCAAGTTCTTCCTTTTAAGTGCATTGTTACCTCTCAGTTTCAATCTAAATACAGCTTAAACTCTTTAAACACATTATCCACATCCTTTCATTAAAAAAAAAGAACATACTAATTGCTAAACTCAGTTGGTTTTAGACACAGTAGAGGTTTTCAATGAACAAGCACAGAATAATAATTAGTAACTGGTTCTATGGACAGTGTGTTGAACACAATTGCCCACAAATGCAGTACAACATTAAGATAAACTTAAATTCCATTTGCCTTTTAGTTTGAAGTCACTTTCATTAGCGTAGCTGTCCCTTATCAGTACTTCCATTTGCTCTATCACAAGTAGTTTAAAGAGTATAAAGCTTTTAAATCTTCCAGCTGGTAGTCTTAATATCTTGTTTGCACAGAAGCCTGCACCTTCCTAGAAGTCAACTTCAAATCAAGACTTCCAATACCCCTAGATACTTCAGCTTTGAGCACCCCTGACCTCTTTTTCCTGGTGCTCTACAGCACCACACATTTGCCTTCATACAACAGCAGTTCAAGTCCCCTGCTCACATTTCAATACAGATGCTTGACAAGCTCCCCCACCATCACCTGAATGGTGAAATGCAAACTGAAGTGAGCTACACTATGCACAAGACATCTTGCTTGAAATTTTGTTCAACCTCCACACCCCGAGGGAGTTCACGGCTTGAACCAAAAGCTTAAAATAATTTATCATGAGGAAACTGCTGCACTGCATTTAAATGTAAGGCACTCTCTCAGTGCTTCAAGTAGGAAATTTTCCTTAGAGAGTAAGGAGACAAACTGCTTAAACGTTTCTTGTTTTGGTATAGTGAACGAACGAAAGTGTAGGCATGTGTGAAGTGAGTTCCAAAGCACAGGAAAAATATATGCCAACCTTCAAACTTTATCTGGACATATCTTCCAGAAAAAAAGAAGAAAAATCACTAGATCTAAGCCACAAAATTGTCCTCCCCTTTTTCCAGCAATCCTACTCCATGCAGTAAATTCATATGAAAGCTATGGGGCTGCCACAGACCTTAATGCATCACTGCTTTCTTATTGCTGACTAGTAAGTAGTGCCAAGTAGCTCATTTTAAGGCCAGAAATAATTAAACGTTTTGAATATTTCAGCTATAAATAGGACTGATGAGCTAAGTTCCAAAGACTTGTTTGGACATCCAATAAGACCGGCAGAGGAGTAGGGGCAGGGTACAGGGAGAAGACACATTTAACTCTCTCCATTTCTTCAGGGCAATAGGATGTTAAGGGACACATCTAGAACTGTTACATAAATCGTGAGCTGAAGCGAGAAGCACCTGAAGCTACAACTCTGCCAGGGAAGGGGGAAAAGGAAGATATTCTCATGACCTAGATACCTGAAGCACCACAACTAATCAAACAATAGGCTTGTCTACTCCTAAGTGCCTTGAATTGCTTCTCTGCTGAATGGTCAGCATGCATGCAGGGGCAGATGGCTCTCCCCTACACAAAATACCAATAAGCTAGCATTTTGCATTCTCCATTTAAGGGGACAAAAAAGCAAGAGGGAAACTTCATATAATGAAAATCTGTAGCAAAAAAAATAAACCCTTAAATTCATCTCTTCTTAACAAATACAAGCCAATAAGCAGAGACTAAGAAGCAGTACAAACCCAGTAAGTAAAAAAATTATATAAAAGGATTGCTTTTTAGAAAGCACATTATGAACTTGGTAAGATGTTTCTCCATAGCTACAAGAAAAGTTGTGAAGGATAGGGATAGTGGCAAAGCATGCTTCTCATCCTTCTTACCCTCTGCCCAAAAATCACAGCTATTAATAGCACACTCACTGAAGGACCTAAGACGATCTCTACCCACAGCAAGATTCACCAGTACTTTTCCAGTCCCCTCACAGAAAGCTGTATTGAAACGCTAAGGGCAGATGAAAGCATTAAAAGGCCTCTTGCTCACCTTTTCTTCCCCATCAGGCAGGCTCTTGAGCATCAGAATGAGCGTACTCCACATCTGACAATGCCCTAGTTCACCATGAACTCTGCAAATGGCAAGTGACAGCTCCTCATGAACACTGAAAGCTAACTGGATCCTTGCAGGCTACACACATTTAACCCAGGCAGACTTCTGCTTGCACTTCAGAGTGGTTTTATTTAAGGTTGTTGCTCACTCAAGAAGTCCGTATTTTCTAATTGGTTTAGGCCATAACTACATTTTATGTACCTTGTATGTATTCTTGTGTCAACAGCCAGTAATTGAAACAATGAGCAGCTAACCTAAATCGGTTTTTTGAGCGAGAATAGGGAGAAAAGAATAAAGTGAGAGACGCCAACGGCAATTACTCCATGTTTGGGTCCTTAGATTGCCAGTCAGAGGTGGTTTAGTTATGGAGATGCATCTGCACCACAGCCACAGAGGAGATGAGCAGACAGCAAAGCGAGTGCTTCCTCTGGCTGCACAGGAAGGTTGGTATGTCAAACGGTCAGGTTTCATATTCACTTCCAGGATAAACAAGCTATCAGTCAGGAACACCAATGGAAGGAAACACAGGAAGCTTTTCTTTTTTGCTTTTAGCTTGCTGTTAGCAAGCTGAATGGCAGCAATAGTGTAGCCAGCAGGAAGAGGGTGGTGATCAACCTCCTGTACTTAGCACTGGTGAGGCCACACCTCGAGTATTGGGTCCAGCTTTGAGCTCCTCACTGCAGAAAGACACCGAGGCGCTGGTGAAGGGTCTGCAGCACAACTCTTCTGAGGAGCAGCTCAGGGTGCTGGGGGCATTTACCCTGGAGAAAAGCAGGCTCAGGGTGACCTTAGCACTCTCTACAATTCCCTGAAAGCAGGCTGTAGTGAGGTGGGCAGTGGTCTCTTCTCCGAGGCAACAAGCAAGAAGATGAGAAGAAATGGCCTCAAATGGTGCCAGGGAAGGTTTAGGTTGGATATTAGGAAACATTTCTTCATGGAAAGGGTGGTCAGGCATTGGAACAGGACGGCCCAGGAAGTGGTGCAATCACCATACCTGGGATGTGGCACTTGGGGACATGCTGTTAGTGGTGAACACAGCAGCACCAGACTAACAGTTGGATTCTGATCTTAGAGGTCTTTTCCAACCAAAAGTGATTTTTCAGTCCAACCTCAGTTCACACTCAGCTTACCATTTCTCCTTCCGCTCGTGCACCTGAAAGAGCCTTCCCAGTCAGTTTTTCCAGCACTGAACTCCAGAATTCTACGTTTCATTTCAAAGAATAAAGGGCAGTACAGAGAGATCGTAGGTTTCTTTAAAGAACTGTCTTCTCTAGATCATACACTTTGCAAAACTGATACAGTAACTACCCACAGACAATCCCATGGAGCACTTCAGTTTCTTCTTCTCCCTTCTTGACTGTTCTTAATCTGGTAGGGTCATTGACACCCACCAGATGAAAGGGAAGTGTAACAGGGTAAACACAACGTGTCAACACAATTAACAAAACAAAAGAAATCACATTTTGCATGTCTTCACTTTATCTCCACAGGAGGAAGAGATTTTTCTCACACAGCTACAACAAAAACTGTTTTTATCAGGGTCCCTGCTGCTAAGCATGTAGAGAAACAGGGCTGGGCTGCCATATCCCTTTCCTGCAATTAGCCCATAATAACTGATACAGTACCTAAGTCCACACGCTTCAAAGCCCCACACCTACTACCACAACCGCCGAATCTCTGCCAGGCATGATTGTTGCTGCTACACATAAATCCCTTGTTAAGGCAACAGCTCAAAGTGCATTAATTCTGCCAACAGGACAGTGCCAGTAACTGCCTCCTCCCCTCTCGCCGTTGCCTCTTCAAGCCTGTTTCAATAGCACAGCTGAGTCTTAGCCACCCACTCACAGGGGCTCTCCCACTCTTTCCCATTTCCAGCACTATGCAGCACCACACTGCCTTTCCTCTGCTAATTTTGCCACATATCCAATGCTGCTTAGAGTCAAGTCAGCTACAGAAACCAAACTAGTTGAAAAAGCAATCCAATACAAGCAGCTTCCTACAAACTCTATCACCTCAAACAGGAATCCAAGGAGCACTAGAACTGAAGACAAACAAACAGCAGAGCCACGCAGTCTCCTCTGCAGGGCACAGTTCAGCTGTACTGTTGAACAGTCCAGAGCTGCTGCCCTCTGTGCTGGCACTGCTGTCCCAGGTCCAGCATCAACTTATCTTGAACACCAAATGATGTTGTCTTGGGTTTGCCCAGGAAGTCAGTCTCAGAAGTGACCCATGCAACAGGAAGTAGTACAGCCTCCTTCCTGAGAGACAGAACCAATAAACAGCTAGTTTTGAGTACTGATAGGTATGCAAACCAATTAAAGGTAGTTCCACCTTCAGCCAGAAAAACATATTTAATAGAGGGACACCCAGGAAAAGACCCTTTTGTCCTGTTGCTGTGAGAGAAGCAGGTTCCCTCTCTCTCCGGTAAGACTGGGCCCTCGCCCCCCTCCGCCCCCGAGGAAGGTGGCGGGGGGAAGGGGGGTTTGGAGGTGCAGTGCAGCTGGACATGGGGGAGGACCCAGCCTGGGCTCTCCGCTCAGCTGCAGTTCAGCTGACATGTCAGCTACAGTGGGCAGGGCTGGGCCCCTGCTCTGGGCCAGGCAAGGGCCGAGCCGGCCCCACCAGGCCGGGCCAGCTTCGCAGAGCAAGGTCACAGACTCTGACTGCTTAGGCCACCCTGCTCAAACTTCTCAAACAGCCTGACAGAGACCATGTGACCATCGCAAGGCCCAAGACAGAGATTAAGCCTCTCACTGCCCAAATGAAACTTGCAGACACCCACCCTCCCCTGCACAGAGACAACAGTGAGGACACCTACAGAAACACAGCATAGAGACTAAAGTCAGTGAAGGAAGCAGAGCCGACACCTAGAAGGAGAAGCATGAAGAGTGCTACACTGGTGAAGCTGAAAATTCTTTTGTGAAGCCATTGTTGGGACTAAGATAAAATATTCCCTGTAATATATGAGAAAATGGTCCAGAGGGGGGATGTGATGTTCTAACTGCAGACAGTGAGCCAAGGCACCTGTGTAGAGATAAGTAGATGCTGAAGTAATTGTGGCCTGATGAGAAGCTTGAGCAGAGACAGAGAAGAAGCTGTAATCCCTCACCCCAGGGAATGGTGGAGGAGGACTTATCTTGCCAGTAATGGAAGAAGGGGATTTCTTTGCTGCTGTAATAGAACCACTCATCCTTAAAAGGGTACCCCATGGACCGCCATAGCCTACTGTAGTAGCTGTGGGAAGGCTACTGGTGTGGGAGGGATCTTCCACAACAAACAGGTTTTCCTCCCATGCGGCTGCTGGTTGTGAGGCTGAAACCATAAAAAACTGTATTTTCTTGTGGAGAAATCCATGGTATAAGCAAGAGAAACTTCTCTCCCCAAATGGACTGAGAAAAGAATATTTTAGAGGTGGTAAACAGACTGAAGATTCAAAGAGTTATCTTTCTGTATTGTCAGTGGGAAAGAGATGGAGAGGTGGGGGGAGGAGAAGTATTCTAAAGGTTTTATTCTGGTTCTGGGTTTTTTTTCTTTTTCAGTCTGTCAATAAACCTCCTTTATATTTTTTAAAGTTTGAGCCTGCTTTGCCTACTCCTAATATCACAGCAAAATTGAGATAAATTCCAGTAAGTGTGCTAGCCTTTGGCCAGAAACTCAGATTGGCGAACTGAAACCACTACAGATGTGCTCTGCACTCTACAGCCACTGAAACAGCAGCACCAGCACCACGAGGGGGAGGCACAAACTGCTTCACTGGGCACTGCTGCCAAAAGAGAAGTTCAGCTCTTTGATTACAACCCAATTCAGCTGGAAAATTTCTCCAGACTCCCAAAACTCACAAGTACATTTAAGAAGCATATTCATGTAGGAACTGACTTAGTGATATGTGATAACACTGCAAAGACGGGTAGACAACTGGGCTGTAACTGGATCTGACTGTGTGTTGCCAAAGATTTGTCTCTATCTGAAAGTCCAGATTTAGGCCGGGGTAGCCAACACATTTGTTAACCTTCACTTAAAAACAAGGTTTCCTTCCCTTACAAAGGGAGGCTACCTCACGTTTAAGTCTGTCTGTACTACAGGCCATGATGTGTGCCTGGTGGGAAGCCCTCGAGCTTGGCACAATCCTTCCTGCACTAGAGGAGTATTCCCTCAAACACAGCTACTGAAAACACTGCACCTGCTGAGAGCTGTGTCTACTACAGAGTGGATTAGAAAAACGTTGATTTCAAAATCACTAGTTAAGTTGTCCCAAGGACATTATAACACACTTCAGTGGCTCGGTTCCATACAAGCACCTTCCTACATTCAAAGCACTCAAGGCTTACCCACTTACCTAAGGACTTTTAACAGCATTCATGACCCTTGTTACCACAGATCATCAGCCACTGCTACAAAACAAGTCTCAACAACTGGAGCATTTTTGATTTTTAAACGCATTTTCCTGGGACAGGAAATGCCATTGTCATGTGTACACTGATGAGTGCTGGCCACTCAAGCCTAGAGGTAAAGAATTGAAAGAAGTCAGAAATCTCAGGTGTAAGGCAAGCCACACTTACCATCCTGACAAGAACAAACACAGAGGGGGCTGCTTACTACTTCTCTTTACATCAAGTTTTCAAACTTGTCTAAATACATCTGGACAATCTAACTGCTTTTCTGCAGGACTACTATAGGTTGAAACCACAATGGTTTTATATACATCTTTTACTTGGGTGCAGAAGGAAGAGAGAAACGCAACTCCGCAAAGTCTCTGTGTTTTAGCACTCTCCTCCAACCAACAGTGCAGTCTCTGTATATCATATTTAATCTCCTCATTCAGTGGATCCATAAAATCTTTCCTTACAGTACAGAGAGTAAACTCTGGGGAGAGAAGTCCAGGATTAGAAGATGAACTGAAACAGAGAAAGATAAGTGTTCTCCTCTTCTAAGCTCACAAAAGCTTAATCTAGTCCTAATGTACCACAGAAATAAGTCAACAAGAGATTAGGCTAAAGAACAGCTCAGTTTGATATTTGATTAACAACACCGTGATATGTCTCCAACTCTAAGTACTTAGAAAAAGACTCTAAGAATAATTTTCAGTCTTTCACAAGCCAACTTCCAACCTTGTCAAAAGCACCAAATTGCATTTCAAGGGTCTACACAAAAAAGCAGGATTTCTCTTATCATCTGAAGGTTCTACAAGCATTTAACAACATTTGCTATCTAAATGTTCACAGTAGATAGCATGTTCATTTTTCTATTGAAAAAAATTAGGTTTAAAAGCAGCAGCTGCACTTAATCTTTATACCAGCAGTATTTTATTTTGAAAGGTTTTTTGCCTTTTAAATCTCAGCACATAACATGTAGGTCTTCAGTAGCTGTTTATTTCTATGGTACTATTAGCTTTAGAAAATATTCCAGTTCTGTGTTCTAACCCTCAAAATCATTACTTACTGCACTTTTCCAAACAATTTATTAGCAACAAGCCTGACATACCAGCAGTTAGAAAGATTTCCTTTTAAGAATGTTGAACTGCATTCCCTTCCTATACCTAATGACATGCTTAAGACTTTGCTCCCTGAAAGGTAAGTGTTAACTGCTTTGAGGGCAGCGTCAAGGCAATGTTTAAAATCTTAACAGAGTTCCTTAGTTCAGGATTACAAAGTATTTGGGAAACTTATTTCTCTTAAAAGCAAGGTGACTTCTTGCTTTAAGAAAGTGATTTGATTATATCAAGAACCTTAACCTTTTCTACAGCAGACATTTTCACTATTATTTTATGCCTAAGCAATGCATTGAAGGAGGCCAAGCTTCTGTCTCCATGCCTAAGGAGTTCACAGACTTCAAATGACTGCTCCTCCCCTGAAATCAAGGCTGTGATGATTCCCATATTAGGCAAAGAATTGACAGATTGAACCTTTTATTTCCCAAAAGTTTACAGCTCCCCAAGTAGATCACACCACAGGGACCAAGGTAAATGAACACCTACAAGTAAAAGCCAGAGGACCCTTTCTTTCATGCAGAAGAGCCCAAGGAGGCAAGGGGAACAAAATAACAAGTCTGCAGTAGTATCACAGAATTTGGTTTAAAGAGACAGCTAAAATAAGTGCACTCATTCTTCCACTCAGCAGTACCAACTTGCTAGAGGAGATAAGAGGCGAGAACAACTTTTTGAAGTATGCACAACATAGGGAAAGCAGTCCTAACACATCAGTACAAGCACTTGACACATGTTCTCCAACAAGTTTCTATAGTTTTCAATCCAAGTGAAAAAAGAAGCCATCTTGTTATCCTGGAACCATTACCCCGTACATTGTTCAAAAAGAAATTCCAAATATTTTACTGAGACCAATAAGAACTTGTAAATCCAACATGCTTATCTCTGAGGTGATGGTGGGAAAATAAATGCATTATAATTCGACACTAATTACAGACTGGAACCTGATTCTGATGTCATTGGAGCAACAACTGCGTAACAACAAATAAGGTTCTACTCTCAAATATCAATTCACCAGAAAATGCATTCTACACTCTATATCTACAACCTGTACAACATTTTATCAGTTCAAATCTTCAGCATTTCAGCTTCTATTCCAGTCCTTTAGGAGAAATCTGCCATGACCTGCAGTAGCTAACCCCACCTTGCCATGCAAAAAATCACCAATATATAGGGTTGAAAATGTAATTATTATTTGCTCATTACCTGCACTGAAAATAAAGCTGAAAATACATTTAGAACCAAAAAAAAAAAAAAAAATCAACTACATGGGACATCTCCCCTCCTAGTAAAGTATATCAGAATATTCCTCATACAGGGTGTAAATAGACACCAAGTAACCAAGCTGTGAACAGAAAATCCTTCCCCAGAAGACACTTTATGCAGTCTTAGACTTTTACCAGCTCTCTCACCTATTCCTCCATAGACAAGAGCAGGGCTACTCTTTTAAAAGAAGCTGATTTTTCATAAATCATTTCTCCAAAGGCCCAAATGGACTTCTCTTTCACCTTATATTTGATATCCTATTAGTCCTGCTCATAAGTTCACCAAGTGGGCATCAAAAAGGAATTCCAACATCCAGCTTACCTGCATTTACTCAGGTAACTTCTTCTGGACTGTCCTGGATGCTCAGTAGCGCCATCTTTGGTGGCAAACATTCTGCTTTAAGTTCTTCCAACCTTAAAGAGAAGCCAGCTACTAACTGTAATAAAATTAGCACAGCTTTTCTTTTTTTTCATGTTTTAGTTAATGAAAGAAGATACTTATTTAGCCTCAAAGATTACACTTCAGCACAAAAATCTACTATTCTCACACTAAAATGAGATATAAGCCAGTCTTGTTACTTCAAGGAGTAATATCGCTGTGGAGCAGCCAGAAGTCTCAGTGACAGATTCCAGATAAGCTAAATAGATAACTTTAGGAGGTTGTTCACATGCTCACACATCCTGTGGAGACAATTATGGCACTAGAATAGGGATGTGGACTCCCTCCCAACAACAACGGGGGGCAGTGAGCTCCTTGCTTTGCTGCAGAGCAAGAGCTCCAGCTAAACACCAACTCGAGGACTTGAAGGAAGGAGCTTCAAAAGTTCTTCCAATTTTTATATTCAAAGTCTTTCAAAAAGCTTGGCAAGAACATGAAATCTTGCTTTCTTGGAAATGAACACTACACAGAATATATTATTTCAGAAACAAACAGAAGCTAAAGGTCAGGCAAGTTAGTTACCAATGCTCTCAGAACACAAGTTCCTATTATGTATTAATTTGCTCCTAGAAATGCCTTGATTATAATCCTTATCCTAAAAGATATCACTTATTTCTTATCAGCCATTTCTTTGCAACTAACTGGAACAGCAGACATCAACCTGAGCCATGTTTTCATATACATCTAAAATTTGTTCATTTGCTAGTTCTGATCTTTCAGACACAAATCCCAACCCCAGAAATATATTTACGTAAATCAACTCCCTACACAGCACCATGACCTTAAAATAAGCTACAGGATGAGACAGTAATTATTTGTATCATATCAAGAACAACCTTCCAAAAACAAGGAAAGCTACTTCTATCTTTCCTCCAGGACATCTCGGGAAGTTCAGATTGCTGAAGATGTTTTAAAACAAGAAACCTAGTCATGCTTCAGCAAGAGTAAAGTTTAAAGCACCACCATAAATAAATATTTCTGAAAATTTTCAGTTATTGACCACTGACAACTACAGCACATCTGCCTATGCAGAAACTTAGAAAGTACTTTTTATGCCTTGTTCACCTTAGATAGTTGAGGTTAAAGACAAAACCTAAAATACTAACAACTGGTATAGTAAGTTTAAGAAGTAAATGCAGCCTTTAGCAAAAAGTTGAAAAAATGCACTCAGGTAGCTCACAGATCACACTATAGGCACAGCATGCAGCAACAGTGGAAAAAGAAATTAAGTCAATTAAAAAACAAGGCAACAACTCAGCCTGATTTTAAAGTTTAAAACTTCCCATTCAAAGACTGCTAATGAATACCAAAAAATCATCCCAGGGATGGGGTCTGTTCATAACCACAATACACGAACAAAAGCAACTTCCAACCTAAGTTACGTAAGGTGACATTTGAGTGAAATTTGGCAGTTTTCCTTATGAATGTCCTTGAAACTTCCATGGACTGTGATAACATGTACAACAGTCTACAAACAACAGGCACAAAGTTAAAAGTACTTTTATTACAGTGCTGAAATGAAGCCTGCAATCATGCTGGCGCTGGAGACCAACACCACTGTGGTTCACTACCAAACCAACAAGAACACAGAATTTACACCTGCATGTCCATCTGCTTGTTATATCTGGTTTGGAAGTTGGGTAAACTCCAAGTTGGGGAGGATGTGACACTGCCAGCAGGAGACAAGTGCTCTCCTATCACACTGGAGGAAAATCCCCAGCCCTCCTCCCTGCAACAGACCTGCTCCTGTCCAGGCTGGCCAGCATGAGGTAGCATCCTATTATTTTCGGGGCAGGAAGAGAAACCAACCCTTCCTCTATCACAATACCTCACTCCACTCAGTGCGACTTTATTAGCAGAGTCAGGAAGCAAATATTAATCACTGATATTTAAGCAAACCACAGGGACTGCAGCTGACACAAGGTACCCAAGAAGTATCAGGACTCTTGTCAGACGTGGCTCAAGCACTCCTGTGCATCCAACACGAACAAGAGCTGCCTGGCTTCCTAAATCAGGACAGACTGTCACATTTAAAACAATGTTTTTACAACAATTCAAAAAACAACGTGTTCTGTGCTCGAACGACTTCAGAAATGTTTTTAAGTTGCAGGCAAGTGAACATGAAAAGGAAAGAATACAGCCTTCCTCAACTCCGCTCCCTGCTTTCAAAATAATTCCAGTTGAAAAAACAAAGAGCTATTGCTATTATCTGAGGAGGTGCTGTAACACAATTATTGATTTTAGGGTAAGCTAGAACGTAACAGCTGTTAAGCAACACTCAGTAATGGTACAGGAGGAGTTACAGGCCTCTCCTGTTACACTGCTGCTCCCGTAACTATTCCAGCCTATCACTCCGCTTTAATTCACGGTACAGAAAGCCCTTCTGCAGGCAGGCACAGACCATCCACAGCTGCACATGCAGACCCTATCGCCTAAGTTGCTCCATGACTAAAGTTCATAAGCAACTAGGAGCGACACATGCATGTTTCCACTGCTAATGATGACACAGCTAATTAAAGGCCATTTATTACAGGTGTGCTGGCACTTTTATGACCTTGAGAAAACTATGCAATGATCTAATCCTTTGAGATTACTAAACGACACGGTGGCAAAAACACAGAAAACTGAAATCAAAGAAAACCGAGCAGTGCTCGGACGGAGAGAAACCAGTCCTTGAGCAGTAGAGCAGTATCGTATCCTCAGTTTCAATCTCTGGGCTCTTTTAAATTATTCAAATTGCAATGCTACCAAACACAATCAAAATTTTCCTGATTCTCAGAAGCACTGCCTTTTCCTCCCTGTAAATCATGCCAGGTGAGTTGTCACTCCGTATCTCCCAGTTTATAGTACAGCTAGATTTCCCTATCTCTAGTTGGCTTGCAAATCAAGCAATTGAAACCAATCGTGGCACATGGCATCTGCTACGTTTTGTTTAATTGTGCCCAGTCCAATCGTTCTGCTTCCAAATTAAGTGAGAGTTACACAACAAAGATGTTAAAATAGTTCAATGTTCCAGTGCAGTGCTAAAAACCTCACATGATCCAACTCAGCGCTCGAGTCAGTACAACCCTCACAAGTCCCAGGTGCCCCCTCGCCAAGCGTACGGCAGGAGAACGCTATGAGCTCCCAGCTTTTAAGCCGTTCTTGAGAAACAACATACTTTAAAAAACACACGGCGCAGACTCCAGCACACCCGAGGCTAAACATGCAGTCAAAGCCATGTCCCATCTCCAGCAGGGGATAGATTACAGGCAAGAGCAGCGCTGACAGCGGAGCGCAGCAGCTCCATGTGGGGGCCGGGCCGACATGGACCAGTCACCTCCTTCCCCGAGCTGCCCGGGGCTGCTCCCTTCGCAAGCGGAGGCAGCCCCGGGAAAGTCGGCACCCTCCGGGCTACCTGGCCCGGGTCCCGGCACTGTGCAACGCCAGCACCCCGCGGCCCCCGGGCCCCTCCGGGCCGCAGTCCCGGCTCCTCACGGGGGCGAGGCACACACGGCGA
>VZTZ01027337.1:2197056-2207368 GCA_013400955.1 Drymodes brunneopygia
AAAAAAAAAAAAAGTTCTGTGAGAGAGAGAAGTTGGTCACAATTGTAATGGAGGAAATAGGCTGCAGCAAAGTTTTAGAACAATTTCGCTTCTGTCACAAGATGAGCCCTTGAACAGACCAATTTATCTCCAAAAACCCTATCTTGTTTTCAAAGTAAAGCTCTTGAAAATTATACAGCAGTTTACTGCAGTTATTCAGTCTTGCAACTTAAAACTGGTTGCATTTTTTCATCTATTTTTTCTAACTGTAGTTCAGATTTAAAAAGAGAAAAGTGTTGAAGAGGAAGAAGTAGTGTTGGGCTTTGTGTCTTTTTTTTTGAGGGAGAGAGTTGTTTGGTTAATTTTTGTTTTCTTTTGTTGGGGGTGGGTTTTTTTTAATAATGCAGACTTTGCCTGAGGCATTCTTAAATTAATTGGTTTTTAACCCACTGGACAAGTGCAAAATTTGTATTTTTCTCATCACATTTTTAGCTGTTATGGGCACAGCTGCTCTCCCCAGTTGCTGTGACTACACTGCCTTCAGTGAGCTCTGATGCTTGCCAGTAACTCTGGAAATCTGCCTGCTTCTAGCACTCATTTGTATATGCTAAAGAAACAGCTGGGGACAGTGGGAAGGAAGAGGTGGGGGGGGTGGGGGATTGTTTATTTTTAAAAGGGAGCTTCTGTGCCAGAGGCTTCATCCTCAGAATTCCCATGGAACTCTCCTAGCCCAGAACCAGGCTTCTTGCTCCCAGTTTCTTCAAGCATCCACCTTCAACTCAGCTGCTCATGCAAGGCAAATTTAAAATGCATGAATGAAACAGAGTTTCCAAAATTTGTACTACAGCCACTTGCAAAGAATACTTTAACTCATTCAGTGGATTTGTTCACACAGCTCAGAGCAGGTTTGTTTTTAAACACCAGAAAGCAACTCATACCATGGCATGCTTTCCTATAAAGAAAACTGACAGAAGAAAGAAAATTCAACACCCACAGATGAATCAACAGACAAAAAGCTATCGATACTCACAAGACAGTGAAGCAGAAATCATGATGTGGAACTGACTACATGAGGATTTCAGGAATACTAAGTTGCAGTCAATTTGCTCTCATAATATGCAGCACATTAAACAAAACTTAATGCTTGCACTAAATTACTTGGTTCCACACACCCCAAACACTTTGATCCATACTATCCTACATCCCTAAGAACAAGTGATTATACTTGTATCATAGTACAAAATTTTAGATTTTTTCTTGAAAAATTTCTGTGCAATTCAACATCTACTATAAAATCTCCTATGAAAAATATAAGCATTTAATGCATGATAAAACATACATCCTTAAATAACAGCAAAAAAAAATTCTGTACCTTAAAAAACCGTGTACATGTGCCATTAATAAATGGCAATAAATTAGGATGCAAATTTAGTATAAATGGTATGACTTGAAATACTGAAAAAGAAAATATATTGGCCCAAATAAAAATGAAGAAGATTCTATCAAACTGGAGTTGATAATCAGAAGATAAAGGTTTCACCTTTCCACAAAGGAAATACTTAAGGACTGCAATAAAATAACCCTTCCTTACTGGAAAAATTACTTGCTCTTTAAACACAGACAACTCAGAGCCCAAAGGCTCAATAACAATCTTGATGTTGTGGCTACACATTTGGAAATGTTCCAGAAGCACGCAGCAACTTAAACATTTCAAAATCCTCACTTACGAAGTCTTCAAATGAATTGCAAAATATCTGTACAAGACTGAATCGTCTTGAAAAACCTCTATTTAAGAACATGCATTTTACCTATGTGAAGATACAAAAAAAAAAAAAAAGAAGACAAAACATACCACTGTAATTGGGTAGAGAGGGTTCTGAATTGACAACAGGAGAACTTTATTGCCACCAGATGGGTCATCAGTGTTCCCTGGCCGAGTGATCCTCTTGCTTGTGGAGTAGTTGAAGAAGGCCTGCTGCCCAGCAATATACACAGGCTCATCTGCTGCAAATGTCACACATTTCTTTGCACTTTCCACATTTTCAAACTCCACCAGAGCCTGGCGCTTGAACGGCATCATCATGACATAGCTGGTGAGGGAAACATCACACTAAGGTTTCCTGCTCATTCAAAACAACTCCCAGCTCCCACAATGGTCATTTATGACACTTTTTCCCCAAACAGTTCTTAATAAAGACATACCATATGGTTCCAAACTTCTCAAGAGCTTCCACGAGATCTGCTTCCACCACAGACTCACACAGCCCTCGAACATGGACGACAGGAGAAACAGAGACTTTGTGATGACTTCCCCCAGCATCCTAGCAACAAAATGACATTTTAAAATTCAACACAGAGCAAGGAACACTGCTGTCATTAACTAAAATTAAATATTTGGTAGACACTGCACTGGGTTAGCAACTATCTAAATGCATAATCTAAGCATGTGTTAAATAATTTAACTTTTCTTTCCAAACAGATTGCCAAGTTCAGTTGCTGAAGTCTACTTAAAATAAAAACTTTTCAGATTTAATTAATCTGTTTGCACACACAAGATTTTTCTTGTATTAAAAAAAAGCAGCCATTTCACACTGATTGAATTGCCAGAGGTCTTACACACACCCTATTCATTAAGAGCTTAAAATAAAAAATTAGGACATGTCCAACAGCTAAAATATTTCTGACACTCTGCTTGTTGATGCCGGTATTTTTTTGAGATAGGCTGGGAGAATAAAAAATCAAGAATAAATGAGGGCCATCCATAAACTGAATGCAAACTGAGTATTTTTCTAAAGCATGTAGAGCTGTGCTCCAACGGAAGAAAATGCCAACTCTGGATTATGACTGAAATAAACCCAAACTCCCTTCTAATTCTGAACACACATGTTTTTAAAAACTCATGACTTCTGTACCTATCAGGCTCTTTTCAACACAAGGCTGACTACTATTAATGGATCCAGACATCATACACTAACACACAGAATTCCCACTATGAATATTTTTCAGAGCTACTTTCAGACAGTCTCAGTTCTGTGCAACGGAAGAATTTGGGTTGGAATTAGCTCGTCTTTCCATGAAAACCCTGAGGTAAGGCTGAAATTTACCTTAGATATTCTAGGACATGGAAGGTTAAAAAAAAAAATGTAAGCCAATAATGAGAGATAATAAAAAAATATTACAGATAATAAAGGGCATACTAAAATATACTGCAAATACTCAGCACCCAAATTTCATATTTGTAACAGCAGTGTGAAGTTGATGTATTCAAATTAGGTGACTACATCAATGTGTTCCATCTAACAGATCAAGTCTTGTTGGTTTTTCACTTTTTCGTAAACAGCAGCACAGCATCTTCCGGAACTTGCGAGACATTCTCATTTGTAGCACAAAGGAGCATTGAGCTCCAGTAATTAAGCAACCACAATGATTGTTACTACTGTTAGACATTCCTCTCTTCTCTGTCCATTTGAACTACAGATGCCAGGAAAAAAAACACAAATTGAATCTTGTGTGTTTAACTCCTTTGTTCCATATACAGTTCTTACAAAACAATGACAGATCTTTTTCTTTACATCAAGTATTTGACCACTCTGTTTGAATCAAAAGCCATCAGGCTTCCTCAGATGTCAGAACAATCTGCTGTGTAATATTCTAAGCTTAGCTTACATTTTATTTGTTTGCAGTACAAAAGCATTTTAAGTGGCAACACATTTCCTTCAATAAGAACTGCGGCAATGCTGGTGATATTTGCATAAGTTACCTTGTATCCTGAATCAATCAGCTCAGGTGTATGGCAGGAGCAGTGATCAAAGTAGTCATGAAAAGTTAATACTCTGAACTGCAAATGCTTAGGCAATTACAAAAGGAACAGAACTACAGAGAGATTTTATTTTCAGCTTGTATGTTCTTAACCCACATACATACTTTTCAAAGCTGAAAGAAGCACCTGAGGAAAACTTCAAGAGAAAACTAACAATAACTACCACTTTTTCCTGCAAAAACTATTACTCTAAGATGTTAAGACAACAGGCACTTTGGCTTTATTTACAGTCTACTGAACAACCAAAAACATTACATCAATTATTCACTGCCCTGCGTACTTGCTACTATATTAAGATCCCAGTTAGTGCCAGGGGGATGCATTTCCTTTTAGGTTTCTTTAACATACTCAAGAAATCCCACCTAATAACATTTCTGTCTAATCAGATGGTAAATACAAGCAATGATTTCCTCATTGAAGCAGACTCACCATAAGGAGTACAGTTACTAGCAACTTAGTACTTGCTACTCACTACCTTTTTGGACTAAAATCTCCATAAATCACATCAAGCTTTTCAGAGAATGGATATTCAGAGGAGTATTTTATTCTCCCTTCCCTTCCCAGTTCAAACTTCTGGTTTAGTTTCAGTTCATGTTTCTTTGTTATGCATATCCCTTTGTATTTTTATCTACTAGCAGATATTAGTAGATCCACATCTTTCTAACAGTACAAATTCTCAAAAATTAAGACTTTTACAGTTGCATCTTCAAATCCACTATTCATGAGCTGTATGAACATATACAGGTGATTGCACTTCTGCAACTGGATTTATTCTTAGAACATCAACAAATACAAATTTTGCTTTCTTTCTGTCATTAAAGCAGTGTTTGGCTTTCCAATCAAAATTTCCTTCTCCCATAACATCATACAGAAGGCATTCTTTTAGCAAGGTTTAGCAAGAGATTTAGAAAGAATCAAAAACTGCCATTATAATAACCTGCACAGAAGCTCGAGAAGCATGGAATAAAAAAAACCCAAAAAACTCCCCCAAAACAAACAACAGAAAAACAACTTCTCCCCCCGAAAAAACCCCAAACACAAACAATTGAAATCTCGGTCACCCGCCATGAACTTAAGGACTTACCTACAGAGAATTTCAGAACCTCTTTTATATACATAAAACCACTGAGGTGGCCAAATCTCAAATAAAGGTCTCTGCTTTACTCCAAACAGTTTCTAGCCAGCATCACTGAACAGCAGCACAAGAACCAAGCACAAATCAGTCCTGAGCCAGGAAGCCTCAAACCGACATTCACAGAGAACATGGGTCGGTGGAAGATGGGTGACGCATGCCGCAGGTATATATTTGGGTGCAAAAGAAGTCTTCACAAAGGGCAGACACACATACTATTGTCAAACAAGTTTTGCAGCTACAAAGCTGCAGTATCAAGCAAATCTAGAATGACCCTTGATTTCCTCTAGAAGGAGAAACAAAGCCACCAGATCACATGAAAAATCAAACGTGTCTGCAGAGCATAAAGTGTACAGCTGAGGTCAGAACATTCACAGCTCATCCAGCTGCTCTGGAATTTCTCCCCAGAGATGAACAATGCAGGATTTTGACCAAGATCCCACAGCCACTGTATCTTGAAAGCTACATGTGCTACAGTTGGCACCCAGACAAAGGTTACATCAAAGCATCTGCTCACACACTGACTAACAACCACCAGTATTTCTCTGCCTACAAAAGAGTCTTTCAGTAACTCAGCTCCCATGAGAGCACAAAAGCCCCATGCAAAACTTCAACACCATGCTTGCACTCCACCAAAGCCAGGAGAACAGAGTAGGCAATGTTATGGCTGTACCATTAATATAGATGTCTTAAGGGGGTTTGAAAGCTCAGTAATGATTTCTGAAGAATCATTAGGTTGGACAGAAAATGCAGTTATTTAAATAGATAATGGAGCAGACTTCCTTTCTCAAGGGAGTGCTCATTCCAGTAACAAGGACAGAAAAGGTTTCCCTCAAGAAAGAAACTAGGAGCACAAAAATACTTACCCTGAAACAAAGCTGAGGCACAAAGGGAAGCACTGACATATCCAAGCAGACGAAGTACAAACAAGTGACTGCAACAGAAGCAGCTTCAAAGAACGGCTGTAGCATTTTAACATCCTTTTTTTGGTGACCTACATACCTCTAGACAACATTTGAAACATATCAATGGTTTCTTGCCAACTAATTAGTTTGCCATTCCAAAAAGGAAGCAAGTCATCATGGGCTGTAGGACAATGTCTCTCTTGCTCACTAGCTCCGGATTATAATTTTATCACCAACTCTTTGCACAAAAATGTATCCTTTATTCTTTTTCCAGACATTTTCCAGTCAGCATACTCATATTAGTCCTATTAATTTGTACTACCTTTTTTTGAGTATCTGCTTCTTTGTCTTTTTTCCTCCTCCCTCTCCATTTTTCCCTTTATGGCAAAAGGATGGAACTTCTTCATATTCCCTCTGCCAAGTACCTAAATATACTCTTATTTAGTTTCTCACCGTTCAGATTGTCTTATTCACTCTCAATTTTTCCCTCTCTCTGCATCCCTCTTAACTGGTATGAAATTTGTGTTATAGATACAACAGAACTGGTGGTGGGTGGGGGGAAGTGTCTCAGAAGAACCAGCCAGACAAGACAAAGTTAAGGTTCCACAGCACTGGAAGAATATATCAGCTTTGTATATCCTGGATTTGTGCTTTTTTTATTGCTGTTGGTTAGTTGGTTTGGGGGACTGGGGGGCAGGGCTGCACAGAGGAAGGGGCTTAAGATTAATCACACCCCATACTGTGGAAGGTTGCCTGGCAATATAGTTTTGGTTTGGATGAGGAGTTTAGGCATCATTTCTCTTCATTTAATGCATCTCTACCACTGTGTCCTTTCAATGATTTCAAGTGCTACAGAAAGAGCACCCGCACTCTGATCCCTTCTGCTAATTCTGAATTTGACCTGAAATGGTCAGGTATTTGGACCATATGACTGTTCCAAGTCCCTTCCAACTGAAATAGTCTGTTCTATTTTCCTCTCTGCCCATCACAACCTGAATATCCTTTAAAACAAACAAACAAACAAAAAAAAAAAACAAACAAAAAAAACCCCACCACCCCAGAACAAAACCCTACACAAAACAACATCATCCGGAGATTTCACTTGAGATACTGAAAGAAGAACCAGCCTGAAGGTAATGCTTACTTCTTTTTGAAGTAGGACAAAGGAGGGGAGATGATTTACACTTACTCAAAACCAGCTTCTAGGATGGACTTCATTTAAGAAATGGACAAGTCACTGCAAAATAGGTCAAGATCTGAACTCATTACACTTAGCTGCTGTTGCCACACTGCCTGTGTTAGATACGAAGCAACTGAGTTGCAAGGAGAGCTGCTTTCCATTCACCACGCAGGAAGTTTCAACAGAGCAGCTAAGAAGCTGCAAGATCCCATCCTAGTTTTACTGTGCGGCAGCTGACAGTCCTGTTTGTGTATTTAGACACCACGTCTCACTTCCCCAACTATAAGAACAGGGATAACAGATCTTCCTGACTTCACGAGACTGTTTAGGAATAGGTATGTCAGAGACAGTGAGGGAAGTGGATGCTACAGGTCGTATAAATACAACATTAATCAATAAAAATAACATTTAAGGGAGGGAGCAGGGATGAAGCTGAAAGGGCCCCTAAATGCCCTTAAACACAGCTCTTGTCCCACATTATTCCAGTGTCCTGACTCTCTGCCACACTGCAATTCTGATTCCCCTGACAGGGCTTCACTGCCACTCAGCACAGCTTCTGTAAAAGTCATTCTTCCAAATCACACTCTCTCCCGCTCAATACTTCTATAGGAACACATCCTACTCCTGCCCTGGTCAACATCCTGGTCTGTTCCAGGTTCTCCATGCTCCTCAGCCTGAAGCTGAGCCATGAAGAAGGGGGTACACCTCTGCCTTACAAGAAGTGTCCACACAAGCGGTAAACAGAGGAAAATGAAGAGCAAAATATGTTAGATTTCCTCTGGATTTCACACAGAGATTTCTAGGCACCGATTTCAAAAAATCAAACCAAAACAAACCCCACACCAACAAAAGGCACCAACCAAAACAAAGCAAAACAAAAACATAAAAAAAATAGAGGCATGAAGGACTTCTTCAGCCAAATGCAACAATCCCAGAACAGGAAACTGCCACAGTAATAAATACAACCCAGGAGGGTGACCCACAATCTGTCAGAGGAGTCCTAGCACAAAAGAGCTTTTATATAAGAACATATAATCAAAGTGAGTGTACAGTGTACAGAGTGCACACTGATATTCCAGGGCATATGTCAGGGAAAAATAAATAAAAGAAAAACAAAAGAAACAAACAAAAGAAACAAAACAAACAAAAACCTCAAACAAACAAACAAAAAACCCTCGAACAACTCATGACTCTGCCAGACTCCTATCACTCTTTACCCTGATCACCCATTTCTCATCATCACTTCACCATCATTTCCCATTTCTCCTCCTAATTCCCCATTCACTATAGTTCCTCCTACTTATTCTTTTCCTAGTCTCTTCTGAGCAATCCAGGACAGTTACAGTTCTTCCCTCCTCTCAGCCTACCTTCATCTTGTATGTCTGAACCACACACAACTTTCATAAGCCAAGAACATTTCCCTGCACAGAAACGAGTAAGATAGGTCACAAAGTAAGTTTCCTGCACATATTTGTATCTGTTAGAGGAAAAAAACCATGAAAATTCACATTAACTAACTCTACTTAATAGATGCTGGCATTTTGCTATTAAAAGCTTCACATGAAATTACTAACAAAAGTACTCGCTCATTCACTTTTCATATCTCCACTTGATGTTAAAGCTTATTTTTAAGAAACCAGTTTGATCTCCAGCATCAAGACAACTTCCGCCTCTCCAACAGTGAATCTGTGAACACAGTTTTGACAATAAATTGACAATGACACTGCCACTGACACAACCAGCTGCCTAAAACCCCTCATGTTCTCAACTTGCTACACATCTGTTTCCGTTTCTTTACTCACAAGCCTCAACACACGCCATTCTTGAGATCCAAAAGGTGAAGTTGCATACCCCGTGCTCTCATTACCATGAAGGGTAAACTTGGATAAACTGAGACACTGAGACATCATGAAGACACTCTGAGCCAGAACCCAAAAAGAAGGAAAAAGAGAAATATGAGCACTAGTTGATTTCATAAAGATATTGCAGAAAAGAGGAAAGGCAAAAGCAGAATCTCCTTTCTACTTGAAACACTCACTGCAGGGTGTCCAGCTCTCCTACTTGACAAACTTTCCAGTTAATTTAAGCAAGTATAAGCATTTCTTTCAGCACTGGCCTTTAAGACAGAGCACATTACTAAGTCTTGACCGCAACAGAGATGGTGCTCTTGTCACAAGAAACTCAAGAGTTAAAATAGTTCTCTCCGGAAATGTATTTTGTTACAGTTTATCCAGAACTCTCGTAATAATGTGCTGGTTTGGGCAGGGGTAAAGCTAATTTTCTCAATAGTAGTATGGGCAATATTGTCGATACGTGCTCGAAACAGTGTTGATAATATAGAGGTTTTCCCTCATGCTGAGCAAGAATCAAGGCTTTCTCTGCTTCTCCTGCAGCTCCACATGTAAGCACAGCCCAGACTGTGACCGCAAGTGACCTAAGGGATATCCCAGGCCCTGTGAAATCATGCTCAGCATATAAAGAAGGGAGAGCAGCATTTTCCTCACTGGTACCCTTTTGATTCCCTCCCCCATCAGCCCGGGCAAGAGTCAGCGGGTGGCTGTGCAGTGCTTGGTTGCAGGAGAGGGTTAAACCACAACAGTAAATTTAGCAGGCACCTTCTCTATCAATAGATTTAATTGATGGAGAAATGGCAACAGCAAATGATCCCTCATTAACTCATCCCAGTGATAAGCAAGTACATTTTAACAAATCACAAAACAGGTATTCCAAATTTCAAGCTTTGACATGAAATCAATGTTTTCTTGATTTGGCTTGTTCAAGTAAGAAACAGAAAGAGCCATCAAAGAGAAAAATGGTTGTAATCAGATGGACAATTAGTTAGATAAGGCATCAAAAAGTAGACAGAAAAGTGTCGTCAGCTCAAATTTATAGGTCAATGACTACCTTGAAACTTAGATGCAAATTCACAAGGAAAAGGTACATAGCAAAAAACAAAAAAGAAAAAAAAAGAAAAAAACCCTGAACCATCGTGCTCATAGCAGTGTTCGTGAGGGAGCAAGAAAGTAGAATTAGAAATAAATTTTGAAAGGAGGCAATAGTTTAAGGTCAGCCTTATCGTCGTGTAGTGCCGGACACAAAGGTAGAACAGAGGATGAAAGAAACCCTCGGCCCAGGCTCCAGCCCCCGCCGCCACCCCCCCGCTCGGTGTTTCTATAGTTACGCTCAGCAACAAGGCCGGCACAAAACTTCCAATGGCGATACCCCGAAAGGCAACCAGCTGCCCGCAGAGCACCCGTGAGCTCCAAAATCCACATCCTTCACACCCATCCATCCCT
>VZTZ01027337.1:2207478-2241244 GCA_013400955.1 Drymodes brunneopygia
GGAGGGGGGGACCGGGAGCGTCACGACGATTGGTTAGCAGGCCTGTCCATCAGGAAGCAGCGCAGTTCTATTGGGCGGGGAGTGCGCCCGTCACCGCGCTGTGGGATCGCCTCGGCCCCGCCCCCCGCCGCGGTGCCTGAGGGTTCGGTCGGGGGGAGGCGGCGGGAAAGGCACTGAGGGTCCCCCGGCGCTCGCCCTGCGCCCCCGGCTCTGGGGCCTTTTCCTTGCCGATCACTGCCTCGGTCGGTCGTCCCGGCCCTCTTTGTATCCTTCCCAGAACCACCGGCTGATGGGGCGCCGGGTGTCCACCAGGAGCGGCACGGCCGGTGTTTCCCGGCTGCGAGGGCCACGGCAGCCGTGGGCTGCCAAGGTCACAGAGGCCTCGGTCAGCCGTGAGACCGCTCCTCGCCACCCACAGCTGGCCCTCGGCCCCGAGCAAGAAGTTGGTGCTGGTTCACGTGGGCCGGTGGGGTCCGGTGTCCACCGGGTGAGCAGCGCCCTTACTGTGGTCCCTGCGAGTTCGGTCAGCTGCAGATCTGCCTGGACAGCTGGCACTGTATCGCATGCAGGTCTGCCTGCTGGCAAATGGTGGGGTGCTCAGGCTCCTTCTTCAGGGCGATGTTGCTGGCTGCAGGAGCCCCTGCCTGTCTGCATAGAACCACAGAACCATCGAACAGCCCAGGCTGGAAGGGAGCTGGGAAGATCATTGGTCCAGCTTTAGTGGGAGGGAGCCTAGATGAGATTATCGAGCACCCTGTCCGGTGGCAGCTTGGAAACCTCCCGTGACAGGGACTCTTATCACCACATCCCTGTGTTTCAGTCATTGGTTGTTCTCACCATAAGAAAATTCATGTTGTACCTTGTCTTCTCCATGTGGTCCTTTGTGAGAAGAGCCTCCACCGTCTTTGTAGCACTCTGGTATATTGAGATTAGCCCCTTGCCTCCAAGCCTTCTCTCCTCCAGCGAGATAAGATGTAATTCCTTCAGTCTTTCCTCACAAGGCAGGTTGTCCTCACCACCCAGTTTAGTGGTAGCATCAGCCTGGGTGAATGTGCTTTGAAATCTATCACCCAAATCCTCGTGAAGATGGGCAGTGTAGAGCCCCATGGCAATTTGAGGGAGACCCCACCTGTGACAGGCTGCCACCCTGAGTTAAAAACATTAATCATGACCCTCTGAGTGCAGCCTGTTGGCCAATTTTCTGCCCATCTTGCAAACCACCTAACCAGTCTGTGTCTTGCCAGTTAGTCCAGGAGAAGGCTTTCTTGTGAGTGGAAGCACAGTGAGGAGACTTCCAATGTTATAAGTCAGTTACTTTCTAGCTGAATTGCTTTCTGTGCCTGCCAAACCCAGAGGGATGTGGAGTGGAACCCTGCTGGAAGTAGATCAGTGGAGAATGGGTATAGGATTGCTTTTTCAGTTGAGCAGCCAAATAAGAGGGAGGGAAATAATTCAGAAGACAGTCAGAGTAAATATTATTTTCTTCTTCTTTTGCTCTGTGTGTGGGGAAAAACTCAACCCCCCACACCTGAATCACATAAAACATGTTGTTCAACCTGAAATGGTGCTTGTAAGCTTTCTAAACTAGAAAGAAAAGCAAATGGTGTGCTGTTTACTCATTTTCTGTTATCCTGAAACACAGTAGTAAAGGCACTCCTCCGAGAACCTGGAGGAGGTTCAGTTTCCCATTCTGCCTGGCATGATCTGAATTTGCATCTCTCAGCTCATCTCATCATCTCATCTGCAAGCACTTACATCTGACTTAACTTGCTGTGTTTCTCATCACCTTGTTTTCTCTTTGGCCTTTTTTTGTTAGTTTGTGTTTTCCTTTCAGTGTTTCTTACACTTGTACCTATTTTTATTTTTAACAAAAAAACCCTTGCAACTCTGAGAGCACGCAGCCCACAGGGCTGGAGCTGTGCTCGCATCTCTTGTGGTTGAGGCAGTCGATGAGGAACACGCCATCTGTGAGCACAAAGCTTTCTTTTCGTGGCACTTCTTTCCAAACACACCACTGAAATTTCTTCTATGGGCACAAATGTGGCTTTACGTGCCAGATGACGTTTCTAGTAAATTAGTTTTGTATGATAGGGCTCTGGGATTTTAGCAGACATTTCCACCATAGCACTGCAAAAAATAACAGCCTGAGGAATCAAAGAATGTGCCAGAGTCAGAAAATGGCATTGGAATGCTGCAATAATCAGATTTTCTTTAATAATTAAATTTTCTTTCCTGCATGTCTTCAGAACTGCTTTTCTGAAAATGAGGAAATGACATACTGTTGACCAAATTCTTATTTACTCATTGTTCCCTGAAACAGAAAAGTTTCAACCTGCTTCTGTGCAGCATATGGGCTCCAGTGTCACTGGGCTGCAGACCCTGCTTTGCTGGCTTAGTACAGTATTTAATTATCCTGCTGTGGAGATGTTAAGATACCTTAAATATTTAAGTTGCAACATTGAGGCTTCCACACTCAGCTACTGTTAGCAGCCTTGGAGCAGACATTCTCCCTGTCTATGCCTCATGCATAGGAAAGGAGGGAAGGAATATGGAAATATACCCCAATTTTGTAAGTTTGAAACTGAGCATCTGACTCAGCAGAAGGATTTCACTGTTGTGTTGCTTGTCAGACCTGCTTTTTGTATGAAAAGAGAGAGAAGAAAGATGCTAAAACTGCCCAAAATAGATCTTTTCATACAATTTTTATTACATGGAGCTGATAAACAGAATTCATGGTTTCAGTCCACTACCCTCTAATTAGAATAACAATTAGTGTTATTTGCTTACCACCACACAGTCAAGTACAACTACATAACTGCATGAAGAGGAGAACAATGACATGAAAAAAGTTCCCCAAATCTCATAGAAATTTAAATCCCATAATTATGCTCATAGTTTGGAAGAATATGTTGTTACTAGGACAATTTTGTTCCCTCTTCTTTTTGTGCCTTGTCTTTCTTACATCCTTTACTGTAATTCAAATTGCACTATTAGTTCACTGTGGCAAGGAATGTGTCTTACAATGCTAAAGCATTACACTTGCAGGGTTTTTTTGTTCCTTCTTTGGAATTTAGTTTCAGCAGTTTAAGAAAGTAGAAGGTTGCAGAGGCATGGTGAAAACAGCAGCATACCTGGACAAACTGAACTAGAAATTTCTTCTCGGTTTTTATTTTTTATTATTTTCTTTTCAGTTTGTCCATGCTCTTCTCTAGACTGGACAGCACTTACCGCTCCTTGCCACTTGCTACTCTGCATCAGACTCCAAATAACTCCAAGTTTAATTCTCTAAGTAAACTTGGTCTAGTGAGTACTTCTGGAAAAAAAAATCCTTTGACTGCAACTGAAAAACACGATTTTTAAATGCTTCCATGCCAGGGGGAACCCAGCTGCAGTCAGTCCAAGTACACAATCCATAAAGTCCCAAAACCAGAACCAAGTGCCAAATAAAACTGCATTATCTGTGAAATCAGGTCATAAACATTCCAGATGGTCCCTAAAAAAAGTACATGGCCAGAACATATCTGGCCAAAAGCTGTCTACACATCACTCGTCTGCCCCTGCAGCAGAGCACAGCAGCTGCTCACCTCACCTGGCAGCTCTGCACTTTCCCTCAGGCAGTGAAAATTCCTCAGAGGAAAACAAGGCAGCTTTAGCAGTGGAAGGAAGAGCTGAGGAGCTGCTCTGGGCACAGCCTGGGCTCCCTGGCTGAGTGGGAGGAAAGCAAAGCCTGAGCACCTCTTTGCTACCTGGGCACAGCCTCCTCAGTGCACCAAGAGAGGCTGAGGCTCCATGAGAAAATGAATCAATGGCTGTAAAATAAAAGTCCTTATCACAACAAGTGAGCCATGAGGGGACAAAATCAGTCTGCTTTTGCAATTTCATCTTGGCATTTTCCACTATGTATATTTTTGACTTTATATGCTTTGTTATTTTTCTTTGTTATATGCAGGGTGTGTGATTACCCTCTGTTAAAAGGATAGAAAGGCAACCTGACAGGTTATCCTGTGGGATTTTTTCAGATGTGAATACAGCAGATATACAGCAGCAAAGAGCCACTACACTTGTTTGCACTAGTGCAGCCATAGCAAAGACAAAAGTCCCAGTGTCACAGGTATGGGCCCCTCGGTGGGCGGTGGTTGGTTTTTTTTGCCTTTATGGTTTCTTTGGTTACCAGTATTCCTGCTTTGATGGACAGTGTAACCAGACAGTCTAGTCAGTACTTCCTCTCTCTGGTTCATACCACTTTTCTCTGCATAAATACTAGACACCATTTGTTGCTCAAGACACTGCAACAGAACTTTCACATCCCCATCCAGGGATAGCTTTGCTTCTTTGGAGCTGTAGATTAAAATTATTGCAGTTTCAAAGTGTCTTCCTTTTAATGGCAGGTTGCTGATTTGCCAGCACATTCGGAGGAGATGGATGCCTCCAGTGACATATGGATGTGCTACACACATTGCCTGTGTCCTATGCAAGGTCAAGTGCTCCAAAAGAAGCCCAGACAGCTTCCTTGTCCTGCCTGGCTCAGGAAATGTGGGCACAGAACCATGAGCAGGACATAGTGGTGTGCGGAGAGAAAAGAGGACTGACACACATGGTGTGCAAGCGTAAGAGGCCCTGGCTACCTGTCAGTATAATGCTCTCAGGGCTGCTCACACAAAATAACCCTGGGGCAGCTTGTCCTGCTGAGGAGGCTGAAAGCTTTCCTGTCCCATGGACACAAACCACGCCCTTAGCCAGCTCTGACCTTTGCTTACACCCTGAACTGCCATCTGTGGGGACAGGTGTATCCAGATACCCAGACTGTCCTTCCTATCTTAAAAGAGATGCTCCATTTTAAAGGGATTTTGGAAGCATTTTTTTGCTCCCGTGTGTTGCATCCCCAAAGGAGGAAGGGGTCACAATTCTGAATTCATATTAGGCAACAGTTCCTAAAAATTATCAGTGCTCAATTAGTGAAGCAGGGGTTGCTTCTCAGAATCACCATTTGGTAAGCACCTGTGAAGGAGAGCTACCAGAGCTACCAGAAAGGACAGGATTGACTAAAATAGTAATTTAATTGATCTCTAGTGGTTTGTATTTTGATGGTGAAAATTTACCTGAAGCATAAAGCTCAGTGTCAAAGCAAGAGAATTTCTGAGAGCCAGATGCTTTCCTATGAGTTTTTCCTATTTCTAATCTTAATCTCCTTCGTCTCTTTCCATTCAGGATGGAGCAGCAGCACTGGACTACTTTGCTTGCTGTGGCAGGAAAGCAGACTGGTGATGGATTTTGATCTGACTGGTAAGCAAGGATGTCTACAGGATGAGGCTGGGTACAGCACAGAGTTTTCCCCACTTTTGTGCTGGTTGGAGATGCACCACCCCAAAGCATAACCTTGTCTTTGCTTGGGTTCCCAAAGTGGTTTGAATGCACATTACACAGCATGAATGCTTTGTAAGACCAAAGCAGCTCTGCTTACTGATGTCCTTGTGCTGGATTTGGTATATGAGGATTGGTTCTATTGATTATCACTAAAATATTGTCTCTGCTTATTTTTGCCTATTCCAAAGAAGGTTCTGCTGGCTAAAGCCAAACAAAACATTTTGTACCATTCCACCCAGTTAGCTGCAATAGCCTTGATGTAAATCCCTTGTGATTTCCCTCTGGCATTACTTTTGCCACTTTCCTGGACTCCCCGAGTGTGACACTAACTACAAGGATTTTGACTGTAACAAAGGAGGTGAGATCACCAAGTATTGCTTCACAAGGAGGAAAAACAAAATAAAATAAAATAGAAATTAAATTAAATTATTACCACCTGTGCTTTGTCCTAACTGACAGCATCTAAACCTGTGACAATGTCAGCACTGACAGCGCTGTGGTGGGGGTGGAGGAGCAGGCTCAGTGAGTTCATAGTAGATATCTTGTGCACTCAGCTTTCTCCTGTGCAATTGCAACAAAATTCACCACCTGAGCTACTGCAGGACGACTCATTCAGCTGGCACAGCCTCCCTGCCTGAGGAAGTGCTTTTTATACAAATAAGGGCTGTGGAGCATCTTTGCTGCCCTTTCAGAGCTCCAGTGGCTTGGCTAGGAAGTTGCACTTGATGAAGCATGTCCCTAGGGTGCCATTGACACACTTGGGTGACACTTGAGCTTTTCACACTCCAGGAGCATTCATGCATTGTCCAGCTGCTGCCACACATTTAGACAGGCTACCTGCCATATGGTGATGTAAGGTAAGTCATTTTAATGATACATGGGAGAGCAAACTTTTGAGATTTAGTTTTTTCATCTTGTAATGTCTTTGCTGGAGAAGAGTTGTTGCTGAGAAGAAGTCATTATTATGCCAGCAAGAATATTTGTCCAGCACAATCTGTTTCTCCAGTGGAGAAATTTTAAACGTAGCTGCAGTTTTTGCTCTTAATATAACAAGGCTTCCTAAAGTACATGTTCTAAGTCACTAGAAGCTCATTGCAAATGTCAAATATAAAATATTTGATAACAAAACTGACTCCCAAATTAAAGAAAAATCTAGTAGTCCAGAAAGACTCTCATTAATCATTCTGTAGACCAGTAGAAATCAAAAGTCATTAATTAGCCCTGTCCTGTTCCTCCTCTAAGCCATGGCTTAAAGATCAGGAGTCATATTTTTGTGGTTAAATCAGTCTGAATTATTTTGTTAGTCTTGTGGTAACTTGAGTCTGTATCTCATAGTTGGATCATGTTTTCAATTATGATTTAAAGTCCCCACAACAGCTGCAGATTTCCTGTTTAAGAAAAGCCAAGATTCTCCCACACCTGACCCATTGTGAGTAAAGAAATGAATTTTGTTACCCTGCTAAAAGTGCAGGTGTTGGCCGCTGTGAATACAGGTGGTATGTTTCAAAGACAGACAATAATCTACAGAATCAAGTAATGCACTGGACTGATTGTGAAATTTTGTCTTCATGTGCCTTTGAGTCACTTTTTTGTTTCCCAAAGCATCTTGCCAGATAAATACTCTTTTTTCCCCCTTTGCATTTAGGATTTTGCCTCTTAAATATTGTCTCTACTGGTGTGCTTCAGGGACAATTTTAAGTTCTTGGTATGCCACAATCCACCAGGACTAAAAATGAAGCTAAAATTTCTGATACAAAAGCAGAAAACAGCCTGAGAGGTTTATTAAAAGGCCATAGAAAACCCAGTATTGTTATATTCAAGCTTTAAACAGAAGAAACAGATGGGCATGGCAAAGGGTCCTTTATCCAGCATTGCCTGGGGGGAGTGAGGATGCTCATGTAACTCCCTGCTGCTGGAGCTCTGTAGATACAGCACTGTACCTCAGCTGCAGAGCTGTGCAGGCACAAAACCTATGTGTGTGCTATGCCTAAATTGGGGAGGGGGTGGGGGTAGATCTGCACATCTACACGTGGGAAGTAAGTTCTTATCACCTGCTGCCTGCAAGCCAAGCACATCCCCCTCACACATGAAGGCCCCATTTTGCCCTGTGGTTTCCCCAAACACCCCCCTCCCTGCATCTCTGTGTAGCTGTTGCTCAAACAGGAACTGTTTTGCCTTCACAGCCTTTAGCAGATGATGCTCTAATCTCCCTGTGGCATCTCCCTGCCAGTTGCCAATGCAGCCATGTGCACATCTGAGAGCAAATTTTCTAGGACAGCACTGGGAGGTAAAATGCTTTCCCTATTTGTTTTCTCTCTGCTTTCATCCTAGCTCCTCCTGCCCCCTTCTCTGACCCCTTTTTTATATCCTCCTCCCCGTATGCTGGCTTCTGACTGCAAAACCAAACTGGTACTTGTTGCTGGTGCTGGGACCCTTATATAGGTCAAGCCCTGTGAGTCAGGAGTCTGAGCTGCAGTCACCCTGCAGCTGCTTCACGATGCAAGAGGGTAATCGGGCTTATCACTTCTTGTGCCACTTGCCCCTACCTCTCTTCTGCTTCCTTGGCAGATCGAGAAGTGCCATGCTGTGCCAGCCTACCTGGCTGCGAGCTGCACAGAAATCCCTGGTTTGTCGGTCCTGGAGCCCAAAGCAACTCAAGGACCTTCCCAGAGCCATGAGCACGGGGCTTGTCCTACTGCTGGGAAATGCACAGTGTCCTTTCAAGCACAAGTCCAGAGCTGCAGTTTAAAATATCACTCAGAAATGTTCTGTGCCTGCAGATGGAAGGGGGGAGGTGGCATCTGCCAGCTGTTGGGTTGCTCTGAAAGGCTGTTTTGTCCACAATGAGACCCCCTTGCCCTCTCCAGATATGCAGGTCTATACAGTAGCTACCTCACCAGAGAGAAAAAGATTGAACAATGCAGAGCTGTCCTCCTTGTCATGTTCCTGTTTGACTTGCTTCGGCATTTTTGAAACTCCTCTGAGCCCCCCATCCAGTGTTTTGTAGGGTCCTTAGCACTATGCATCAGTTTCAGCATGAGCCTCAGTCCCTCTCCTACCAGCTTTCAGTAACAGTAAATGGAAAGCAAATCCAAATCTTTGCCCCATCAGAAACTGCAGCTGCAAAGCTGTCCTATTGTTTCATAAGCTACTTTTATTTTGAGCCTTTAGACCTGTGGCACGTCCTCTGCAAAGGTTAAATTCAAAATTAACTGCATAAGCATAGGAAGGAAAGTCTGTCTCAGCACACCTGAGAGTCCCCAACCCCCTCCAAAACAAAATGGAAGTGTCTCTGGTTCAAGGCAGCCTGCACGGCAGCGAGCTGCAGGAGCTGTAAGCTATTATTTTAGTTCCCAAGAAAAGTAATTACTATAGCAACCAACACATCCAAATGGCTCTTTGGCTGCTGCCGAGACACAAACAACTAGCACACAAAGGCACATCAGAAACGTGCTGTGTAAAATGTTCTCGGGTAGCTCTGTTTTCAAGAGCTCTATAAAATGTGCGTAACAGGCTTCTGAGAAATGACTGCCAGAATAACAGCAAGCAATTGTGCCATGCCACAATCCTAAAATAACCTAATCAATGGCTCAGTATATTTGCCCCTGAAGAGATGAAGCAAAAAAAAAAAAGGCAGAGGCTCCATTTTAAGCCTGTGTGCTGGGAAGTTCCCAGAAGAGCTGAAGATACATTCAATAAACAAAAGACAATAAAATGGTGGGGGAACGTCTCTGCTTTTGTTCTGCACACTGATTCCAACTCCCTGCAGGTTTCATGTGCCAGCTCATCCCCTTGGGCTTATACAGAGTGTGTTGGGAAAAGGGATTTAATTACAGCCTTGTAATGCTGGAGGGTGTAAGAAGCGATGTCTGTGTTCCTTTCTGTGTCTTTGCAGCAACCAGCCCCCACAGACCACATCTCCAGCTGCAGTGCTGGGCACATCACTGCTGCTGTTACTGAACAAGGAAGCTTCTTGAGCAACAGCAAACTGTAACCATTGGTCATTGCTTAAGTATTACAGCATTTAGAGTGTCTCTGTCATGCTCAAATCAAAATGCCACTGGTGTGATAACAGCTTAATATCTCCTGGCCTCTGCCTGCAAAGCTGCACCACTTCATCATGCTGAGACAAACACCCTGGGTTCCCCAAAAGATCTGGTCCAAGCAACCTGGCCCAGGAGTATTGTCCAAAGTTTCCTCACAGGACACATACAGAGATGTCACTTGTCTCAAGGTTGATGAGCAGCATTAACATCACTCTCCTGCTCCATTGCAGAAGGCAGCTCTGAAGAAAATGGAGGTTATGGATCTGCGTAATTCAGAAGAGAGTTGGATCTCATATGTGAGCACAACACATCCCTTCAAAAACCTGAACTGCCCTTAAAAATTATTTTCTTAGTCAGTTCAGTCCTCAAGTCTTGCTCTGTGTCCAGAACAAACTGAAAATCACAGCTGGATTTAACATAAGGACAAAATTAAGGAAGGAAATGTAGTGATGTAATTTATTGCAGAAGTGCCTTATAACCGAATAAAAAAAGATCTTCTCATAGAGACAGAGTTTTAGTTGACTATAGCCTTTTAAGCAAAGTTACTTTATTTTGGATTAAAGAAAAACATCTGGAAAAAAACCAAAGTATTTTGAAAAAGATCTTGAAAAAAGAAAGTATTCCTACAAAAATAGCACAAGCATGTATAAAATCCAATGCTTCACTTCTGTCTTGCAAAATGATAGCTGCCCTGCAGACATCTGGAATTTCCAAACTTCTGATCCTGGGAAATAAATTCTCCTCTGAAAGTTTTCTCGTAACAACTTCATTTTGTCATAGGAGTTGACTGTGTTAAATGGCTCCCTCTCAAAAAACAAACAAACAAAAAACCCCACAAAAAACCCCAAACAAACGAACAAAACCCCAAACAAACAACAAAGACCCCCTGTTCTTTTTCACAGTGTACCTTTTTACCTGGCTCTCTGGTGGGAAAGACAGGACCACTCACAGGCTGACTTCCTAGTTTGCCTTTGCTAGTAAACAGAAATACCTTGCCTGGTTTAGAGGAGCTGGGAGCAGTGGGACCAAGCACATAACCTGCCTTCATGTCACACTTTTCCTATACCTGCTGTGATAGAGCAGATAAATCTTTGTTCCTCACATACATTTTGCATTTTGGCTTGGGAAAGGCTGCTGCATTTTCAGTGAGAGAGAGGGCAGATAAGGAGTACAGAGCTGATGCACTCCCCAGCTGCTCGTGCAGAGCTGCAAGGCAGAGAAGTGAAACCAAAGCCTCAGAGATGAATAGGGAGCTCCTCTGAGCACTCCCCAGCTGTGGAAGTGTCCTGCCCAGTACTGCAGTTTTCTTCTGGAAAGAAAGAGGAGAAAATGAAAGGAGCTTGCATTTGACCATCAGTTTAAGCAAAACTCAGTGCCACAGTGAACAAGGCCCCAAAACCCCACTTTCTTAAAAACAAGAATGACTAAAAAGAAAATCCAGTGTGGTGAGACGTTGAATACAACTCACTTGTATCCTGCCCCCACCTTGTCCACCTTCTCCATTCATCAGCAGCAGAGGGGCAGGATGCATGCAAAGGTGAGCCATGAGAAATCCCCGAGGTCATGAAGCAGGACTCTTGGAATATCTTGCTAAAATCCTGAAGCTGCCATTGCTCCCTTACTGTTTCCTGCAGGATTCAGACTTGTACAAGCTGCTTTCTTTTCTAATTTATCTGCCAGCTTGAAAATCATGTGGCTGGTTCACAAACAGATTTGTCTCTGGTATTGCTTTTGCAACCTCACAGCCTTAGATGGCCACTGGGGCTCGAGTGGTCTTGCATCTGTGAAGGGAGGTGAGAAAATCAGTGTTCATGACTGTTACATCAGACAAAGAGTTGGATCTGGACCTTCCCTGATGTGAATCAGAGAAGTAAATCAAAATGGCAACTCCTCTTGCATTAAAAACCCCACAACTCAATGAAATCTTGTCTTTGTAGAGCAGAAATGCTTCCTATGTCTGGAGAAGTACATTAGGAGAGAGGTGTTGAAGGAGCTGAGGTGCTAAGGAGTGAACTGGGAATGCTCTGCACATGAAAACATTCCATGAATCAGTTATAAATGAGACTGATCTCTCATCCATCCATCAGAAGCCTTCCTTGCTCCAAAATTTGGGCTGCTCCCTATCCTGTCTCATATGGGAGGTGATACTGATGAGCAGAAAAAAGGTATGTTTGCTTCAAATGCTGTTTTTGGATAGAGAGCATGCGTTGTGAAGGTACAGAAGGAAACACAGGAACAACCGTTGCTAACAAAGAAGTGCAGGTTTCCAAACCATCTCTGATCAGCCTCGGGTGGGAGGTTTTGTTTCTGTGTTGGTTTGAAATTTGTAGTTGGTCTTGTCAGAAGATGATGGCTGTGTTGGAATTAATATTTAGCAACCACTGGTTGACCGATTGAGGTTTTTTTGGTGGGAGTTATTGGTTCTTTGAACAAACTTTGAAAATGGGCCCTCATAGAAATGCAACCAAATTGTAGTGAGGTGCTCTTGCCTTGCACTTGAGCCTTGCTAAGAGAGGTCAAAAACGTGCACATACATTACTTGAATGTTGCTGGTGTTTTCCCTGCAGACTGAAAATACCTGCAAAGACGGGCAGAAGTCGATATTTCAAAAGATGATGACTTTTAATGGAGCCTGGGTCAGAGCCATAGCTTTGGTAATAACAACACCCCGGCCAGCAAATGCCCGGAACCTGATTTACAGCACCATCAGGTGCTGCCTTGTGCCTCTTGGGGAGGAGCTAAGGGAGGGCACACTGGGAGAAAACAGCATTTTTTACATGCCGGGCTTTGCACGGGCCGTGAAAGTCGTGTCGCTGTGATGGTAGTGGGGGAGAGGAGCTGCTGGCGGCGATGCTACGGCCCCCAAACTTACGAGCCCCAGCCTCGCTCCCTCCCCTCGGCATCCTTCCCGCTGCCCCCGGCATTCTTCCCGCTGCCCCCGGCATTCTTCCCGCTGCCCCCTGCCACCCCCGGAGGCTGCTGTCCCTCGGTGACAGCCCCGGGATGTCCAGCGCTCCGCTCCGCCGGGCACGGCGCGGCTCCGCCCCGCGCGGGAGGCGGCCAAGGTTGTTCTGGCTGCCCTTTGGAACTGGGAGTGCTCCGCTGCCGCCGCCATTGCTTCTTCCTGCTGAGCCTCCTTGCCGGGAGGTGCCGGTGGCCGGGTTTTAGGGAGCGATGACAACGGTGCGGAGAGAGGCGTTCGGGCGGATGCCCCCGGAGGAGGGAGGCGGAGAAGTGGAGAAGTTCATCTTACAGTCGGACAGCGTGAGAGTGGAGATCTTGTCTTTTGGGTGCATCATCACCACTCTGGAGACAAAAGACAGGGATGGGCAGTTTTCAGATATTGTCCTAGGATTTGACACTTTAGAAGGTGGGTCTTAATATGTTTCTTTGAAAAAGATAAAATTAAGGAAACCGCAATGAGGCAATGTAACCAGCACTTACTGGTTTATTGCCACACTGCATGACCTGCCTGTAAGGTCCCCTTCTGTCCCCCAAATCATGGGGTGAAGAGATACAGTTCCTGCTGCCTCTCCTGGGCTCTGTGGTGGATGTGGAACAGGGACACTGGTGGCAGTGCCGCTCTGTTGGGGCAGCTCTGACTGGCAGTGACAAAGGCCTTTACTGCGAATCTCCAAAGAATTCAAGATCTCATCAGGCTGTTTTAATCAGAGATGCGCACGACTAATGAGCTGTGTGGCCTGTGAAACCCTGGGACTGCAATCACCTATTTAGTCCTTGAGGGAAGCAGAGATAGGGAGACACCTCTGGGTCCATAAGCACTCCTGGAGCCCACCCATCCTGTTCCAATGGTTCTGTTCAACCGTGTGCTGTTTCTCTGGCCAGGTTACACGAGGAAGCACCCGTTCTTCGGCGCTGTCGTGGGCCGTGTTGCCAACAGGATTGCAAAGGGGAGGTTCTCCCTGGACGGGAAGGAGTACCAGCTGTTCATCAACAACGGGCCCAACAGCCTGCATGGAGGAGCCAAGGGATTTGACAAGGTGAAAATCCCAGTGTCCTGCCAGCATACAGCCTGTGGGTTTGTGGCAAGAGGGTGTGATGTATTCACCCCTGAACCCTGTAGCATTTTCTGGTGGTTACTGAGTTGAATCAGCTCAGAAAGTGCTGTGAGTGCAGGAACGGCGGTAAGTGAGACAGATCCTGCGAGCTGCTGGGTTGGCTTGTCTTTGCCTGAGTTTGCAGGGCTCACTTACGTCATCTCTGGATGCTGAGCAGAGGGTTGCTGTGCTTCCTCTGTGTGACTGCAGCCCTGAGCCTCATGAGCCCACTTCTGACAGGGTTGTTCTGTCAGAAGAAGGTTCTGCTTCTGCAGGGCCTGGGTTGGGACATGGCAGGGAGGACCCAGCCTCAGGAGCAATGGAGGCTTCCCAGGCACCAGCTGCACCACCCTGGAGTGTATCATGGAATTGTGCCAGTGCCCAAAGAAAGTTTCCTGGGGAACAGTGGTCTGTCCATGCAGATTCATTCCCACCTGCGGTTTCAAGGCTGTTACCTTCCCATAGCTCCTCCCAGAGTCAGAAGGACATGAGTTTGCAGAAACTTATCATTGTTGCTTGCTTGTGACAGCACTCCCCAGTAAGGGGAGAGCAGGGAGGGAGTGCTGGAGGTTCAGTCATTGCACTGCCCCCTTCGGTGTCACTCTCATCCTGTGACAGCATCCTCCAGGCTTCTCAACTCTGACTCACAGCAGTGGGGGATTAGATCAGGCCTGCAAAATGCCCCATGATCCAGGATCACTGTTTCTTCTTCCCAGCCCTCCCCTATGACCTCCTGAGATGAAACAACCTTTCCCTGGCCCCAGGGCACTCAACCTTTTCTCTCTCCTCCCAAGAGCTGCTGCTCAAGTCAGGTATTTGTGGCAAAGGTGGTAAGAACAGTGGAGGGTCTCTACTTTTGAAAGCCTTGCTGATAATTCTGCTCGATTGCAGAGCAGACTCAGAAGTCTCTGCTTTTCTGAAGCTTTGTGTTTTGTTGGATCAAGTGCATTTGTAACCAGCAAGTAGCTGATTCACCATTTCCCCCAAAGAACATATGAGTGTGCTGGTGCAGCTGCTTTCCTGGAGTTGATAGGGGTTTTTTGTGAAAGGAATCCAGGCTGATGGGACAAAAGCCAGGGTGCCTGGAAAAAAAATCAGTGTGGACTGGCATCAGGTTGGGATGAAATGCTCCTCAGCAGCCTTAGAAAAAAGGGAGTACTGGGGATGGCTTGGCTGTTGTACCCCCAAAGAGGACAATTTGGTTGGTTTAAAGTTTCTGTATACACTCTGATACTTGTGATCTGGAGCTGAAAATATGCAGGGCCTCCAGGCTGTCTTCTGCAGGCAGGGGATGTGGTCTCTTCTTCTGCTTCTTCACCTTGCTTGCGGTGACATCTCCCAGCCAGAGCTTTGTGTCCTCTGGCCCACAGGGCACACTTGGACACCTGCCCAAGACCCCCTCCAGCTAGGAAACAATCCCTGTTCAGAGACAGTGAGCCCTAACTAGTCAGTCCTAACACAAAGAAACACACACTGGCATTTGGCTGTGATTATCTTGGTCACCTTCAGAGTTTTTCCTGATCTTGCAGATACCACGAATGGTCAGCATGTGGTCTGATGACAGCAGCTTGCAGCTGCACTTACAGGGCAGAGATATGTGACCACACTGCTGGGGGACTTCAGAGAATAACTCTCTTACCTTAAAAAAAAAACAGCGATACCTGTATGCTTCCTGGGCTTTAATAGCTTTTTCTTCAAAGAACTTAAATAGAAACTTGTATTTAAAAAACCGCAGCATCCTTGCAGCCATGGGAGCTGCAGTCAGACTGCACGCTGTGCAGGAGGGCCTACTCTGCAGCCAGGTGTATTTGGCACCCTCAGGTTCCGTGTTTGGTGAAAATGCTGGCTTTTGACCATGGCTTGTATTGGTGATCTCCATGTAGGACGTGAGAGGGATCAACTCAACAACATTATCTGGTCCCTGTTCCTAAATCTGTCCACTTTGATTAGACAGTGACTATTCATTAGGGAAGTGTGAAGCTCCAGAGAGCCTCTTGTTGTTCAGCATGAGGCCCATGGCCAGGGCCAAACAGGCTGTCTGGGCAGCTGTGTGCAGTGTGCTGGCTTGCTTTCCTTGCCAGCACGTTTGGCTCCAAGCAGAGCACTGCTACTGGTCTCTGGCAGGGACAAGAATCGGAGAGGTCCCAGCTCTCTGTGTGTGTCTGACAACACATCTGGTACCACTTAACCCAACCCCAGCCCCTGGGCAGGAGCTCCCAGCCTGTTCTTACACTGTCCTAGAAGCCAGCACCTGGTGAGCAGAGGGAAGGGTGGCAGCTTGTTGAAGTGGTGTTGCACATGAGAAGATCCATGGAAAGGGGGATAATTCCAGCTGCAGGGCCCAAACCAAACATGTGGACTCTCAGGCACGGCATAACACAAGCTGGAACAGGACCCCCCCATCAGACTACCAAATTGCCTGGTTTGTTTGGCTGCTTGTTCCCTGCTGGTGATCCTGGCTGACCAAGAGCAGGCTGGTTCTTGTGTTTTCTTTGGAAAGGTGATTGAAAAAGCCATTGTTTCAGTACAGCACTCCTTGCATGTCCCTGTTTTTAGCCCAGCCTGGGGCAGGAGGGAAGGGCAGTGTGTTCCCATTCCTGTCCCACTAAGGCCATGCTCCATGCAGGTTCTCTGGAGCCCCCAGCTGCTCCCGAATGGCGTCCGCTTCTTCCGGCTCAGCCCCGACAGCGAGGAAGGCTACCCTGGTGACCTGAAAGTCTGGGTGACCTACACCCTCAGTGGCAGGGAGCTGGCCATCAACTACCAGGCCCAGACCAGCAAAACAACCCCCATCAGCCTGACAAACCACGCATACTTCAACCTGGCAGGACAGGTAAGTGTGGGGAGATGGACCCCGTGGAGACACACTGTGCATGGGAAGAAAGCCTGGGGACCCGTGGGATGATCGTTGGGACCAACGTGCTGGTCTGGGAACACATCATGGTTTTGGGGACACAGCAATGAGGGTTGTCTCTGCATCATGGGCTGCATGCAGGAACAGGACTGAATCACATGGGCCTCAGCTGAGGACATGTTGTCTCAGTGCTTCTTGAACAAATCCAGCCAAGAATGTTGGCTCTCCTTTTGTGAATAACTGGGGAGTTTCAGTGTCTCCTGGTCCCTTGGGAAGTTTACAGCGGAGGTGCAGAGCTGGCATGCCCGCCCTAGTGGTGGCCTGGCATTTCTTGCCTGTATTCTGCTGGCATTTCTGAGAGAGTGATGCAGTTGAGATCAGGGCCTGGAGTGGCAGCACCAAAATACCCAAGTCAGAATGGGCGGAAGAAACATCATGGAAAGGGGATGTGAGATATCCAGGACTGCAGAGTAGCAAGGTTGCTGCAGCAGGATGCAGAGGGCTCCCACACATCCATACAGGGTCTTGTCAACCACATGGACAGTGAATTGCAGCTGTGTTTTAATCTCATAGTTTATAACTGGGCTTGGAGAAAAAGGATCTGAGAAATTGAGTGTTGCTGGGCAGAGCAATAGGATATTACAGTGCAGTCACACTTGGATATGAGACAAAGGCCCTTAGAAATGTTTGTGAGAGACAACCCAGCCCCTCTGAGCACGAGCTGTGCCCAGGCTGTCCCCTGAGAATGACTTTGCAGTTGTTGGTGTACCCTCTGCTGGTACTCCCAGAAGTGTGGTAGTACCAACACCTGCAGTGTGCAACTCAGGCGTGTTCCAGAGGAACAGGAGACCTTTGGGCACAAAACTGCTGCTCAGATTAGATAGTGACCTGAAAGCTCAACTTTGAGCCTGCTCCCCTTCCAGCCCAGCAGGTTCCCTGCCAGCATTCCTGAGGCAGTGGAAGAGGAGGAAGAGGACACCCCTGCAGCAATGCAGATGAGACAGGAGGATGGATTGCATTTCCCCTTGCTTGCTTCCTTCCCCTTCTCCCTGCTGCTGTGTGCTCAGTAAACAGTGTATTTTGGCTAGTCAGTCTGCAGTGCTCAGTGAGGTACAAGTACAGATTGATGTAATCCCTGTGGGTTTTACAGCTCCTAGGGCCCAGGAAGGTTTTTGCCTGTGCCAGTACCTTTGTCCTGTGCCCAAGGTCAAGGTGGAGTGAGAGCCAGGAGGTTGCAGAGGCACTACCATATCAGTTGGGGCACCACCGTGAGCTGTCACTTCACAACTGCGCTTAGGGCTGCTTGAACAGTGACTCCAACAGGAATCCCAGCATTTCCCATCCTCCTGCAGGGCTCCCAGGATGTCTATGACCACGAGATCTCCATTGAAGCAGATTCCTACCTGCCTGTGGACGACACCAAGATCCCAACTGGTGGGTGGTGCAGCGCTTGTGGCACCGGGTGGAAGTGCTCTTTCAGAGCAGTATTGGTGGGGGTGGGGAGCAGCACGGCTGGGAAGGGGTGACATGCCAGCCCCTCAGGCACAGTGGAGCCCTCACCTTTGGGCGCAGTCCCACTGCACCTGAACAGGGTGGGCAAAGCCAGGTGCTGGTAACCGAGTCCGTCACCAGCCCCAGAGAGCAGGCAGGAACAGCAGGAAATGGGGCCAGAGGTGTATGGGATGTGAGGCTCCAATGTGGGTCCATCCAGGAGACAAGCTCCCTGTGGCACCTGGAGGAGTGGATTGCCTGGTCTAGGTGGCTTCTGCTCAGCTTGGTGTGTGCACAGACAGGGGAAGAGCTTAAGGCCGTATCCAACCCAGTGTCCCGCTTCTCCCTGCTGCTTTCACCATGAAGCTGTTTCACATCTTAGTTGTGGCCAGCTTGCTACCCCTGTGTTTTGCAGTTCCTTCTTGTGTAGGTATTCTTAGTCCTGGGGTGAAGATAAGATTTGTGCAATTATTAAAGATAGACCCCTCATGTGCAATGCCTGCTGTATTTTATGTAAGTGCCTGAATTGGTTTTCTTCAAGGTGTTTATTCTGCCCTCTACGCAAAACCCCTCACCTCTGAATTGGGGTGATTGTTTTGCACTGTGTTTAGTATATCCTGGGGTTGTTTGTCCTGCTTTATCACAGGACACTGTATACCCACAGCACGTCTTAACAAGGACGAGAGAAAATGCTGGTTTTGTACATATGCAGACTTCTGTGCGTTTTCTTGCTCCTTGTCTGTGCTTTGTCCCTGCTAAGAACAGCAGTGTCCCCAGGGGCTGCCAGCTGTGCTGTGTGTCCCAGCCCAAGCCCCACGGGTTTGCTGGCATGTTGAGTGAGTGGCTGAGGCTGCTGTTCTCCTTGCTTAGGGGAGGTGGCCACCGTGCAGGGCACTGGATTTGATCTCCGGCAGCCTGTGGAGCTGGGCAAGCACTTGCAGAAGTTTCACCTGGATGGCTTTGACCACAACTTCTGCCTGCATCAGGGGCAGGATCGACGCCTTGTGGCCAGGTAGGCTGGGACCTTGGCAGAAGTCCCCACCCCAGGAGCCATGGGGTGCCCATTCAGCCAGTACCATGTCATCCTCCACTGGCATCTCCACAGGGTTTTCCACCCGCCCACTGGCAGGACCATGGAGGTTCACACCACCCAGCCTGGCATACAGTTCTACACTGGGAACAACCTGGATGGCTCCCTGAAGGGCAAAGGTGGCGCCACGTATCCCAAGCACTCGGCTTTCTGCCTGGAAACCCAGAACTGGCCCGATGCTGTTAACAAGGTGAGCTGTCCATTCCCTCCCAGGGGCTGCTTGGATCCTGTGGCAGGGGACATACCCCCACCACTCTCCATGTCTCTGGGGCATTAAATGTGGAAACAGAGTCTGCTTGTCAATGGGACACCAGAAGTGGGGCAGACACAGGTCACAGTGGCTTTAGACAGGGGTCAGTCAGTGCAGCAGGGACTGGCCCTGTGCAGCCCAGCTTCCCAAAGATGTGGGGTTTACAGCAGATGACCCCACTGGAGCCTTGCCATATCCTCTTAAATCTGAATCATTCCTCATGGCCTGAATTCAACCAGCAGTAGGATTCACCCACTCAGCCTGCTGGCAAGTGGTGGGTTACACACTACTGCTGGAAATGACTGGGGGTAATATGCCTTGGGAAGACCAAAGGGATGCAGCCATGCTTTCTGCTCCCATGGAATGTGCTCACAGTCACTGATGTGCTGCTGCCTCTCCCCAGCCTCACTTCCCCAATGTCCTGCTCCATCCGGGTGAGGAATACAACCACACCACGTGGCTCGTGTTCAACACTGCTTGAGAAGGGCTGCTGACTCCCACCACTGAGAGGGGTGAGTGCCTCTGGCAGCTGAGCCAGAAATCCTGCCAGGTGCCATACAGAGCTTTCCAGCTACTCTGGGTGATGAATCTGATCCGGGAGCCTTTTTCCTCTGTGGTTTTCATCTGTGGTTTCTGCTGGCTTTAACTCCTGTCACCACCTCTGCTGCTGTCTGTCCTGTGCAAAGCTCTCACATTCTGTCGTCTCTCACCCTGGGCGTTGGGTTTTGTTTTGCAGTAAAAATGCACTGAAAACACCTTGTTTAGGGGCATGACATGTCACAGCTCCAACTGCAGCAGGAGAATATCTGGTAATATTCATGTGGAGCACATGGGAAGGCTGATGCAGTTGTGGTTTTTTGTTACATCTGCTATTTCCATCAAAGTGCTCTCTCTAAATGGTGTGCAGTGCTCATGCAGGATAGCTTAGTGGAGGACAGTATGCTGGGATTATCCCAGCTGGCTGCCCTGGATCCTCTGGTTAAACTCCTGTGCTCTGCCTTGGTTGCTGAAGTGAAGTGGGCACACCCATTTAGACCTGAATATCAAACTGCAGGAGAAAAACCATTGTCCTAATGCTGTTTCCACATGAAATCTCCAAAATCCTTTATCAGGGAACTATCTGATGAAAACCTCCATGTTTCTGAGGCTTCAGGAAAACTGGCACAAGCCAGGGGATGACAGCACCATCCTTTTAGGGAGCTGACAGCCCAGTCCCCAGGGAAACAGGTACAGTCCTCATGCCTGGCACAGGGTGCCTGGCACTGCAGCCTGAGTCCCACCTTCTTCTGCCATGCTGCTGCACCCAGGGCCTGCAGCACCTCACCATGCTTCTTCAGCTGGAGAGCTGCAGGAATGCCCTTGCCCCCAGGGGAAGCGCCTGGCAACTGGGCTTGCAAATGTGGCAGACGTATCACAGTCAGCTCAGCCACCCTGACACTGAAAGAAGCGCCCTGCTGCTCTCCTGCCATGCACAGTAGTGGTCATATTGTCTGTGAGGGTTGGTATCGCTTGGAGAACAAAGGCCACCAACAGGGAACACCAGGTTGTAAACCAGGGGAGCTCCATTTCCCCTGTGAGAGTGGAGTTTGCCCACCACACTGGAGACCTCAGATACACCTCCCCTTGCCCCCCACCCCCAGCCAGCCTGTGTGGGGTGTGCACACCCTGCCCAGAGGCACAGGGTCACAGCAGCACCACTCACACAACATGCCCCTGCGTCAGGGAATCTCCCAACTTCTCACCAACACCATATGGATTTTGTGGTGAAATCCTACCAAACTCAGGTGAGAGCTCAGTTTTGGATAGCACAACTGTACAGAAGCACAGATGCCAGATTTGCCTCTGCTCCCCCTCTGCACCTGTGCTGGCTGTCCTTCGGAGTGACTGGCCCCACCAGCACAGCTCTGCTCCTTTCTCAGGTTCTCACTGCTACATCTGTGTTCAGAGGAGCCCCAGCCCCACTAGAGAAACCCCGGGCTCTTCTGCTCAGTCTTCCAGTGTCTCTGAGTACTGAAAAACAGGTACCAGTAGAGCTGTCGTGTCAGTCTGCAGGTTTATTGTGGAGCAGCTTTGCCTTGAGAGTACAGAAAAGAATAGGCGATGAAATTGCAGAGCAGCGACGTACAGGTGCCTCTCACCAGGTACACAATGCACAACCAGTAAAATATTCCAAACACCTATCACAGGCTTCAGGCATTTGTGCTAAATCACCGCAGGGTAACACTTGCATCAGCCCTGCTCTCCCACTGTGGCAGCAGTGGGATTTAGTATGGCCAGAATCCACCTGGAACACCAATGGCCATGGTGAGCCCCAGCAAGGATCCAGGCACAGCAAGCACGGCAGCAGTGAGGACCAGGCATAAAGGCCAGAGGATGCTGCAGCAGAACAGCACCTTCAGGATCTGGACTGTTGACTCATCCACTGGAAAAGCTTCATGCAGTCATTAACAGGACATCTGTTTCTTGAAAACCGTGCGTTACCCCAGGCGTAACAAAGTTCATCTTTTAACTTTATTTAAGCTGTTCTGCTGTGGTTTACAGAGTGGAAGCAAACTGCCATGATAGATTTCATTAGAAGCCCAAACAGGCCTGGCTTTCCATTTCAGTGCTTACTTGCTGCCAAAACTGGCCTTCATTTCTGCTAGACAGCCAATCCCAGCAAAAAGAAAATCTGCTTTTCTCCTCTCTGCCTACCAGTTTGTTCACAGTCCAACATTGTTGCCAGTCCCTTGCTGTGATCTGTGTTGAAGTGCCTTATCATGCAATTCCTTCATACAGAATGAGGACAGTCTGACACACCTATACACAAATAATGAATCCTGCAGGTTGTATGTTTGCTGTAAGAAATTGGCATCATTCAACAAAGCCATCTCCAGGATATGGGCTGGCTTTACAACCATACCAGTTTCTGTGAAGCAGGTTAGAACTCCTGAGGTCAGCTGATCATCTTTCATTTTAAGGATCTTCCCTCCAAAAAGGAAAACCCACCTTGAGATATTTTAAAAAGTCTTCTTCATCTCAGTAGCCCAAGGAACTAAAAAATGCAATAAGTGAAAGTAACAATTGTCAAGTTATGAATGATTTCCATTACCTTAAGAGGTTTCTGCAGATGTTATTTGCTTAAAAGATGTGTTTTGGAGGAAAGTTTATCCTTAGATTTTTGGGGCATCTGGTAACAGTCAAACACCAGAGAATGAGCTTTGCAGAATAAGCAGATCAGGCAGAAAAAAATGAATGCCCACTAAATATCAAGGAATGAAAAGGGCATATGCAAATTTTTATCCATCTGCAGACAAAGACAGATTTTAAATTCCATTTCAAGGAGAGCAGGAACTGATCCTTTCACCAAAGACCATTCAACAGTAGATGTGAAAAGTGACTACCTTGTGAAGACACCAGCTGGGATTAGTGATCCCATTTTAGACATTTTTCATCCAAATTACATGGCACAGAGCTAAAATTACCCAGACATTAACAGAAGCAGCAGGGTTACTACAGAGAAGTTTTAGTTAAAAATACACATTTTATTTCAATGTGCCAATAAAAAAGTCCCACATTTTCATATCACAGGAAGTTAATTCATACAATAAAAAGAGACCTGTGCTAGTCTATTGGTGTGACTAACTCAGAAGACCCAGATCATGCCGAATTTTAGTTGATATACTCTTCTATCTACATTCTTACATTTACAAAGACACCACAAAATCCCTTATAATGTAAGCAAAATAACTTTCTTCCTAAAAGATTAACTTCGTAACTTTAATCCATTCTTTCAGGACTTGCACTTCGTTGAGGGCTTCCTGATGGTGAACGGCTGAAAGGAAAAGAATCCAAAATTAACATTTCAGTACCTGTGATCTGGGAATCACAAATACAGGAAAAAGCAACAGGAGTGTAGCCAGACTCTGGCTCCCTTTAAGCACTGTTTTTTAATAAAATAACCAATCACTGTGACAAAAGTTAATGGGTTGATGATGTAGAGACAATACTTTTTTTCTTAACTGTGATTTTTAACATGAGATCACTGTAAGGTCATCTGAAGGATATTACTTATAGTGACCTCCAAAGGGGAAAGATACTTCTTCACTGTTCTGATACAGTAGATTGTCAAAACCTATCATGGTGATCACTCCGCACTTATGAACATTTATTCACACCCTTGTGATTGTGTGACACTTAAGTTGTAAAAATGAACTATTAAAGAACTCTAATTAGGGAAAAATTGCTGCTGATTCCATCACTACGCATGTTCTACACTTTGGTCTTTGTGCATACACACGGAGAGAAAACTATTTACTGACTTACTAGGAAAGAGAAATAATCCAGCAGCAGTGAACATAACAGACTTGATTTTCCATTCCTGACTGCTGTGCCAGGTTACTCCACTCTCCCTTCCCCAATGTAAGCATGGCTTTTAATGAGACTGAAAGCTGACTTCCTACATTTATTCTGTGCTTTAAGCTCATCAGTCTCTGTGCAGTAAAACTGTCGGTGAACCAAAAGGAAGAGGGGAGCAGACAAAGACAAGACACTGCTACATAACCCTGAGGATTTATCACCATATAGAAAGCCACAACCACAACATTATTGCTGTTAAAGAGATCTCAGCAAAATACCTTTCCAGTATTTTCCTACAAGCAGCAGTGAAACTCCTCAGCAGAGATCAGTGCAGATACTAAAATGCCAGCTCTACGGAGTCTACGCTATTAGTAGGGAGACCAACGTACCTTCTCTTTGGAGATGGTGACCGGGACTTTGACCGGCTGTCAAAACAGAACATCAGCAATGCAGCTTTAATGTCAAATGCAACTTTTAGGTTTCAAAAAAACCCCAACCTATCAGAAAGCAATGGAATTATAGGAATCTAGCCAGGTGGTCTTTCCAACGGTAAAGTTTCAGATCAGCTTTTACTCTGACAGGGATTCTCCATTCATTTAGCGTGAAGATGCATTTTGAGCAACTTCTTCAGCAGACAAACAGAAAAGCAAAGGGTGGTACTGAGGCAAGGCTTTGCGGCAAGCAATGTCACCAGATTGCCACTGTTTCATGAAAAGCATTAACAAAGCTCAAGCTCTTTATCTGATGGACAGAAAAATTTAACAGAACTGAGCACAAAGGCACAAAAAATTAGTACTGTGTTGGAAACCACAGAGAGTTAATGAAAACCAAGAGACGGGCAAGGAACACATTCCAAAGGGCTGCAGAGGAAACGCTATACTTTCTGTCATATCACAAAGAGATTAGCTGGGGACCCATGTTTGGGGGATATTTTTCTGAAGGCCTAGGCTCTGTTAATCATGCAAACCTAAATCTGAGATGCTACTGCAGGCTCTATGTGTGCACGCTCACCTCTTAGCTGGCGAGCCAGACTTTGATCTGCCATGAGACCTAGACCTGCAATAAGAAAAAACACAGCTGAGCAGGCAAACTGAGAGCATGCAGGTTCCCACGTTTGGGACAGCAGGATTCACACTCAGTGGACGAGAGCTGTCATGCTGAATACACAGAATCCTGCAAGTTTCAAAGGCTTTGCCTCTTAAGTTTCACAATAAATCCTTTTACAAGAATGCTGCACATGTTGCTCTGTACTTTGGTCCTTGGCTGATGACCAGTGTTTGCTGACGCATGTGGCAGGAACACAATAACCCATATCCTGACCAGTATTTTCACAGAGCTAATAAAAAGCCGTGCTCTAAACATGCAGCTTTCATTAGGCTTGAGCGACATCTGCCACGGCGGTTGCAGACAGCTCATTCCTACAAGTATCTCCTCTGTGAAGTTCAACTTAAGTATCCACTTGCTTCAAGTATTTTTTTTAATGTTTGGACTTAATCCTTATGAAAAGAATGTGAAAAACGTCAATCTTTGAGACTGCTGCACCAGAAGAATACTAATACTGCCTGAAAGCCTCACTGAAATTTTTAGGTCCCTTAAGGAAGTGTTCTACATTCCACATCCAAGGCTTTCCACAACAACTTCCAGATGTGTGTTGTGACATGTCAAATGTCATGGAGTACTCATTTAATCTGTCTTCCTCATGAACCCAGAGCCTGTCTCTGAGTGCAATGCATTCCTTGGAATCTTCTGTAAAGAAATAAACTTTCCATTGCTTAAGCACAATTATTTTGCCACTTCTATTTAGATGTACCTCTGTAACTTCCTATGCCTTAGCCACTTAATCCCTAGTTAAAATGGAAAGTGTCACACAACAGTCTAGAAATGTCTCTACAAGTATCCTTTACCCTGCAGAAAAACAGCCTGGTACCAAGAGAAAGCAATGGTGTTAAAATCAAGATGTTTTCCTCTTTGAGAGCCTGCTGACTGTAGCTATTTCCTGCGCATCACTGAGCAGCGATAAGCCATGATTTAGTCATGTTGGAACAACTAGTACCAAGATTGAACATGGTTTAGCCACAGGCATACCCAGTCAGTGAAAGGCACTGCTCTACTGCCTTGGGCTCTACTGTCTCCTTCTCTCTTTACTAGCTTCTACACTATTTGTGTGAGTTTCTGCTCTTAATTAAGCCTTCTGGTCTTCATCTCTTCTTTCCCTTAAAACTCCCATCACTGCCAGCTGTTCTATCCTCAGAAAGTGTCACCTTCAGCTGTGGGCTTTTCCATCAGCTCCCTTTAGCTAAAGCCATCCTTTATTTTCCTGTGTTTCTTCATGGTTGACTGTTACTTGTTTCAATGAGCAGCCATTTAAACAGCACAGCAAGCACAGGCATAGGCTGGGCCATAAGCAATTCCATATCCAGAGCAGAATTTCCTTTTACTCTTGTTCTTATTGAGGACACCCAGTCAGCCCTGCTGCCATGACAAGGCTCCATGAAGCACAGGCTGCACTTACTCAGTATCAAATAAAGTTTAAGAGAACAAATAGCATCCTGCATTCCTTTAAAATTTGATTGGTACCCTTGTGACAAATTCACTGGTACAAAATAATTCTGACAGGTGTTTATCTCAAATTAAAATCAGCTCTTGCAGATTTACACTGATACTCAACAGAGCTGGAACTGCAGCTGTAACACTCAGGGCACCAGCAAGCCCTTCAAGACTTGCCTGGCTGCAGACAATAAAGCATTAGTACACTACTGGAAGGGCAACCTGCTTCCTCTGAAAAATAAGGGGAAGAATCCACAGTCTTGTGTGTGCTGCCCAAAGAAAATGAAACTTTTGAGATTAATTCTACATTTGTTAGCTGTTAATGCAATCTGATCAAACCAGTATCTTTGATGACTGGGGACCTGGATGTTAGTGGTGTGCAAAAGAATAAAAACGAGGAAGAAAAACCTGATACTGCTTTTTAAAACTACAGACTCCCAAGTTAGTGGAGGGAAAACACATCTTTTTCTGGAAAAAAACGTTAACAGTTGTTAGGGAGTCTAAACAGACTTTTAAGCAACCTTCACCAACTGTCTACAGTCACATACCTGCTTCGGGGCCATGTAACAGATCTGGATCTAGATCTGGATCTTGATCTAGACCTGAAATTAAAAAATTGAGATAAAAGGAAGTCAATTCAAGCAGAAGTGGTGACAATTACAGCACCATATAAATGAATGTCTAAATATGGAACTTAAAACCTATATGATCATAGACTTATGTGATCATTAGACATTTTAGATAAAGAAATTCATCTCTGGAGATGCCACTGTCTCAAAGTAAGGTCTCAAAACTCATTAGCATGCCTGTGAATTTAACTGGGATTATCCGAAACTTTTTAAAGCATGCTGCCTTCTAGAGATCAGCACCTTTTGAAATCTGCTATCCAATACCTTCCAGAATCTCCTAATTAAAACAAGAAAACAACAACAAAAATAAAGCACATAGCCTCCCAAAAATTAGTGCTAATTACCTTGATCTCTTCAAGGAACCCGACCGGGACCGGCGTGGAGACACAGACCTAGACCTACGAGGAGACACAGACCTGGACCTACGATAGGAAGCTGACCTGGACCTGCAACGAAAGCAATTCCAAGGGTTGTTCAAGTGTAGCTATTCCTCAGCACAAGAAGGCAACAGGAATAAAAGACAAACTCAAACACACCTCCTACCACGGCTGCGACTGCGTGACCGGGAATACCTTCTTCCTCGGGACCTCGAGCGGGATCTGGACCGGGACCTGGGTTTAGGTTAGAGAAAGCAGGTATCAGCAGACAGCTGCAGCAACCAGCACATCTGAGGCCCTGCTGAAGTCAAAACTTTTTTCAGACAACTAAAGAACTAGCATCTGTCAGTTGGAAAAATGTCTGGGCCTACTTGTCTTGAGCATTTTTACTACCTAGAAAAATGTTAAAAGCTGAATTACATTGCAGAATTACATTAGAATAGAAAACACTGTAATGCGTATTTAAAATAAACCTTGCAAGTTTGCAGGTCGACCCTCTTTGGCCCAAGGTCTAGCAGATCTAGACGATCTAGAAGTATCTATAGGCGAGCGCTGCATCTAGGTAGGTGTTCTCTTCAATCTAACGACGATCAAACTGACAGCCCAATGAGCCAGGGTGAGTGAGGCTTGATTGACGCAAGAAGATTTTTCTAGGTGGGAATGTGGTCAATCTGGTGTTCCTCTTTCTAAACCGGAGGGGGGCCCCAATTGAAAGCCAAATTTACTGTTACGGCGGTCACCGTCTCAAATTTTCTGCCCTTAAAGAATAAGGTGAAGCTACGTGTAGATGGCTCGAGGGGATCTGGCCTCTTATGCTGATCACCTCAAGGTCTAGGAGGATCTTAAGTGTCGGATTTGCAAGGCGCCTCAGCATGAAATCTTAAGGCTCGTGACATTCTGAATCAAGGCGACTGACTCAAACGAAGAAACCTGAAAGGTTTTGACCAGGTTGATTATTAAGATATTAACATTTTATATGTATTAGCAAAAAAAAAAATTGTGATATACACCTGTTGACTTACGACATTTAGAGTTAAAACTGGTGTAACATTGTGTTCTTTGCTAACAAGAACTACACAAAAGCGAGCTGGCGAAGCAACGCGGCCGCCCCAGCCCCGCACGTACCTGCTCCTCCTTCGCCGGCTATAGCGGTGACAGTCATAGGCATAGTGGCCTTTCTCACCACACTCGTAGCATCTGTCGTTGGGGTCGAAGGGGCGCCGGGCGGGGGGCCGGTCATAGCGGGAGCGACGCGGCATCCCTGTGGATACTTCCACTCTGACCCTGGAGCCACATATGATCCTGCAAGACACAGCAGGTATTAGCCAAAGGACTATTTTTCTCTAATGCGCTCAAGCAACGAGCATGAGAAATCCATGATTGGTGTGGGGTAGGNCGGGGCGCGGGGAAGCTCCCGAGTGGGAATTGGGGCCTGAGTGGGAGTGGGAGCGCCTTTCCCTAGGAAAGAGAACTGCCAGCCCTGGTGCTGCTGCAGGTGATCATCTACCCGAGGGAAGTACAGCCAGCAAGGCCCTTCCCTCCTGGCGATCCTTAGACGCAGCCAGGATTGGAGGTGGTGTCCCCATCAGCTGGTGCGAAACCGCCTCTGGAGCTCAGGCCAGTGCTTGTTCTTAGAGTGAAAGCAATTAGATCTGCGCTCCCTGCTTTCTAAGAAACGAGCTGTGGCTGAAAGAAAGCAGTAGCCAAGTGCAGTGGCACAAGCCATTCCTGCATAATCCCTGTAGTACTGGAGGAGCTGAATTGAGACTCCCAAAAAGAAGAAAAATAGCCTCTTTAAGCCTGCGAAACATGACTATCTCGTTTTATACGCTTTATATTTTTTGTGTTAGCACTCACAAAACCATTGCCTGCTTGCTTTCACAAATTACTGGCAAATCACTGAATTAATGACCAGCAGCCTGTTTGGTTCATCCACCGGAAACTTTGGATGAGTGCTGCTGAAACAGCAGTGATGGGATGGGATGGGATGGGTATTGGGATCGAGTTTCTCACCTTCGCGGCAGCACAGGAAAGCTTGCTACACGCAACTCAACCAGGGAGCAGAAATACCTTGTTTCTATGTAGCAGATGCACAGAGCGCGCCTCTGCCCCTGTTAATGCAGGTGGGAGCTGCAATCCCACTGCACCTGCGGCAGCACCGCAGCAGCAAACCCAGCTCCAGAGGGGCAGAAGGCAACGGGGCTGAAGTGCCACACGGCCCCACTCCTCGTTTGGCAACCTGGCCTGATGCGTGCAAGCCTCTGTGTCATTTCTGTGCGCCCCCCCTTCCCCCCCGCGGCTGTGAAACTCCCTACGGGAGCATTTGGTGCCTGACCCGTGCCGGGGGAAGGCGCTCGGCAGCCGCGCCAGGAAGCGGCGGTGCCGCCCGGGGGCAGCTCCCCGGGAACGAGAACCGGGACCGGTGAGCGGGAAAGCGGGGTGGGGACCCGGGGGACCGGCGCTCCTGCCCCGGCCGAGCTGGGCTGTGCAGGCTCTCCCTGCCGGGAAGGCATTCCCGGGGAATAAAGCGCCCTCCGGCCCTTTGTGCTCCCCGCACCGCGCGGCACCCATCGCTCCGCGGACGAAAGCTGGGATGGGAATGCTGGACAGGGGGAAAACAGTGGAACAGCACTTGCGGGGGCTCCAGAGAGAGCCGGGAGCCGAGTGAATAAGGCGGTCGAAGGGCTCGGGCACCAGCGATGCGCCAGAGCACAAAGCAAAGGCGCTGAACTTTTACCTCCAAGGTTTCGTAAGAAGGCAGAGCAATAGATGGAGAGTTGAATGCGACGGAAAAGCGTAAGGCCATCAGAACAGTGGGGTTTGAGGCTTTGCTGTGTGCCTTTAGAAACAAGCTGATCCCATGGGGAATTACGGAACTGCAGCTTTATGCAAACCACTTGTGTGAATGCCTGCTTTTAAAAGAAAAGGCAAATCTTGCTTAAGACAAGTATTTACCTGGAAGCAAACCCAGTTCTGACATGAAGAGCAAAGCAAGAATATTGACTGCATCTGCTGACTGATCTGTTTGTTTTCTAGGTCCTGGATGTAGGAAATATGAATGACTGGCAGAGGAAGAGCCCTCTAGACTGGGAAACGTATGTGAACAAACTGGTGAAAGTTGTTGCAGTTGAGAAACATGAATATGAAGGATGGGTTTTAACAGTTGACCCAGTTTCTGCCACGTAAGTACCAAAGCTTTTATTTCTGTAAAATTAATAAAAAGCAAGATTTTTAGGAGGGGAAGAGGTCCCAAGGCTGAAGCAAACTTATTTGGAGCAAAAATGGCATGTTATCTTGTCAAGTTGCAGCTTCTGCTGAAGGCTGTGGCCTCCTTATCTTCTGGTTTGTACTTCCTGTGCAGCTCATTTCTGGCTGAGCATGGGAAACTAAAAAGTCCTTGATTTACAGTAAGCTCTGTTTAGCAACAACCAAAATATCAGTGTGCTATGGACATTATTCTGTAAATTCAAAACTCAGCACTGTGCCAGCTCCTAGGAAATTTGCTAATAAAACCAGCTCTATGCCAGCTGAATACATGTGTTCCAGGTGAAAGTTCACAACTTGCAGCCTAGGCTTCAGCAAATCCACTATTCATGCTAAGAAAGTAAAGCTAAAGGAACAGCATATTAAATCACTCAGTATTATAATTCCAAGTGACTTACTCTTATTTAAGACCTCCATATTAAACTATACTATTACCTCTCAGCAATCCATGTGTTAAGGATTGCTTTTAATAGTAATATACCAAATACTTAATAATATACCAAACCTTGCTTTATGAAGAGCAGGAATGAAGGAGTGTTTATAATGCTTTAGGTGTTGAAATCCTTACCTGCTGTTCCAGAGTTCTTGCATTGATGCCTGACTTTCCACTCTAGCCAGACACCCATGAAGGTGTAGAGGCTTTTTTTGGACAGCAAGCAGGGAAAATCTGGGGCACTGGAGAGAAGGTGGTACCACACATCTCTGGTATCCCAAGTGAGTAACTTGAAAACAGGATTTGAAAGGCAGAATGCACCAGGGAATGGGCAGCAATTTGTCTCCTTGCTGCCAGAGCTCTTTCATACCTTATTAGTTGTGAGCTTGTTCCACATGAACACAGGACAGAGGCTGAAAACTAAAACATTCAGCTTTTGATGTGTTTCAGAAGAATTGGTTGTTGCTTCAGCTCTGGATTAGCCCCAGTAACATCTTGAAGTTTCTCATCATTTTGGCAAGAAAGGTGCGTGCAGCTGTGAGTGATTCCAGTGATGGTCCAGGCTGAAATCAAGGCATATCTCATTGGACACATCCCAAAAAGTCATTACTTCCACTAATGCTAGCAATAATAGGCTAGTGAAGTGCTGGCATCAAGTTCTGGAATTTTGCTTCCCACAAGAGGAAGAAAATGGTTTCTGATGCTCTTTGTTGATATATGGGGGAGAGATCCTAGAAATATAACCAGCTGCCTTCCTGCCTGCATTTTAGGACTTTTGGGGTGCAAGCACCCTTGGGAAAAGACCAGGCTTTTCTGGTCTGTGAGCCTGAGCTTTCTGTAGTGTGTTCTTGTTCTACTTTCATTTCACAAACTGGCAACAGTCATTAAAAACACTCTTTTAGCAACGATCAATAAATATTAGTATATTTTCATTAAAAGGTTGTGGTGTTGTTCACTGCCTTCAGCATTCAAAGTGCTGTATGTATGAAGGTATCAGTGTTTCTGAATGTTGGGGAAACTGCACAAAAATATTTAGATTCCCAGACTTGGCTTTATTTTTTAGAAGCAAAGTGTGCATTAATGTCCTGCTTGGTAGTGTCTAGAGTAGTTTCAAATTCAAGACCAACAACTGCCTGCAGAGCCCCATGTTTTTAGTATTTTAAGGGTATAGCAGCACACTTTTCAAAGGAAAATGCTGAGTACTGGATATTGCCTAAATACCTGGGTTAGGCTGATGCTAATGAGCTCTTATCTCCAAAACCTTGGAGGCTGCCTCTCAGTCTTCAGTTAAGAACAGGAACTTACACAACCTTCTTTCCTTGACAGCATTGTCCTTGCAACGTTCCCAGAGAACCAAAAAGGGTCCATATCATTCGTCATGGGCCACGCCGTCCAGGAGGTCGAGATCCTGCGGGAAGGGGACAGCGACATGAGGCAGCGCCTCGCTTGCATCTCTGCGCCCGAGCAAGGCCAAGCCTACAGCCAGGAGGAGCTGCAGAAGAGGAAGAACGCCCTGAAGACGTGGCTGGAGACCAACCACATCCCCGTGTGCGAGCAGGGGGAGCTGGGCAGGACGCTGAGCGTGGCGGGGGTGCTGAGCATCGAGCCCCCGTACGGCCCCGAGCAGTGCAGCAGCGCCAATGAGATCATCCTGGCCCGCGTGCAGGGCTTGCTGCAGGGCTACCTCGACAAGCAGCACTGAGGCCCTGCTGGTGGAACCTCTCATCTCTAGCAACTCCCCTGCTTTGGGAACTCTCCTGGGCATCAGTATCCACTGTTTGCAGAAAATGCTGCGTTTCGGTACTTTTGTCTTGATTTTTGTGTGTAAAGGAAGGGATAAAACAAGAGATATGAACTCAAAGCCCAAGAATTTTTCATGCGCTGTTTCTATTAGAAGCAAGCTGTTGGATAATGCTGATGTATTGGACTGACTTATCAGTTTAACTTGTCAGTTTAGAATTTTTGTAACAGTATTGTGAGAGATATGTGATAAATTTAAACTGTTTTCCCTTTAAGCTTAGTTATCTAATGCTGAAGGCATGTTTATTTGACCTGCTTACCAGATGTTTTTTTAAAAAGAGAATTATGACACACCTGGGCTTCCCAAACAAGAAACAAAAAATGTTCAGAAAGCTATTTTGTTTTGTTGTTTTTGTGGCTGGTTGGTTGTTGTTTTCCCCATAACTGTTCTCCTGGTTTAGAACATGAATTGCAATATGTGTCTGAGTTTGTAAAATTATTAGGGAAGGTTAGCAGGCAAAGAGCAGGTATTAAAACCATCGTCTATGTATTTTTGTTAGTTTAGAGCAGCAGTGCTTAGAAAACCAGTGTTCTGTAAAAGGAAAATTTGTTGCAATACAGTAACTTTGTGTTTCTTAATGCTCTGTTTCTAGTTTATGCCAACACACAATGCAAGAATCATTATGTGATTCTTCCTGAGATTATTAATACAGTGAGGAACGCTTAGAGCCCTCATTTATCTCAGTGTATTTGTTCTGCCTTATTGGGAGCTAAGCACATTGCTGTGCTCAAATGCAGCTGGAAGGTCTGCCTAACCCTTGTTCATAAAAAGTTCTCTTCATTCCTACTGGGACTTATCTCAAATTACTTTGAACCTATCAGGTTTGTGTTGATTTTTTTTAAGTATGTCTACTGCACATCCACTCCTCTGTGTGTCTCCCTGAAAAGTTTGGGACGTGCCAGCACACAAAAGCTTCAGCTGCTTGTTAGATAATGAGAGGATAAACCAGGGCCTGAACTCCCAAGGCTGGCTAGGACGGACCCGAGGTGTGAGGCAGCACAAGAGCTCTGGAGCCGTTTGGGAATGCCTTGTTCCAAGGAAGGCACTACTGCCGGCCGCGCAATCACGACCATGGTGTCAGCCTCTTCACCCTGAGCGCGGGTACAAGCCCTGACGGGTGACGCATGGGGGGTGCAAAATGCAACAAGGGGCTGCCCGCTCGTCTGCTCCCTCAGAGCCGGACAGGAGCTCTCGCTGGGGGCTGGAGGGGACGAGCGTGTGCCC
>VZTZ01027342.1:0-12421 GCA_013400955.1 Drymodes brunneopygia
GCTTTTCAAACCACAACACTTGTGGAGGAATCATCTTCCTTTCCTTGCTCCTCTTACCCTCCAAATTTTGATTGATGTCACCTTATAACTTCGTTTGGCTACATTCCACCAAATATTCTTCTATCTACCTATAAGTACACAGACATGACATTATCTGAGCCCTTCATGATAACATCAGACTCATCTTCCAGTTCTCTCCCTGAGGCAAATCATCTTATTTCTGTTATCTTAAGAGGTGACAAGACACAGAAGTCTAAGATTGCAAACTCAGACACCCCAACTCATAACAAGAATGGATGACTCAACTAAATATTAGATTAAAATCCAGATTTGAAAATGGCTTAGATGTTCAGAATGGGGAAAAAATCCCACAAAAATATTGGTTATATTTTTTTTCTGCTGTTATTTTAGATAGATTTTTGTGGCCATCTTGAATGAAAAGCAAGGAGGTCTGGAAAGGCAAATATCCCTCCAGAACTGAAATCCCACTTCTTGCACATTCATACGAACAACACATCCGTTAAAATACATATCACAAAGAGTCCAGCCTCAGTTGAAAACAAATAATTAATATGAATAATACATAGAAATGTCTCTATTTCTTTCATGTTACCTTGGCTGTGTGGTCTACAAATAGAGAAAATGATCCTGGCTAAGTTCCAGCTGGCTTGTGCAGTAACACAGGTAGTCACAGGAGTTCAGATTTATAGTGTTCATTGGTGGCATATTCTCCAGGAATCAAAATATACTTTTGAAAGGAGTTTTGAGGCCCTTGTTGGAAAGATTTAAGGAAGAAGTCAGTTTCTTAAAATAATTTAAATCAGTAATCTGAAGGTTAATAGCTTGGCATGAGGAGTTGATAGGTCCTTGGGATCTATCTGCAGCACACTTTCATATTTTGCATGAGATCTATCTAAGATATTAGGAATTACACACAAAAAACATCAGGCACTTTTTATTATTTCGAGGAGAGGGGAAAAAAAGAAAGCAAGGCCTGGATGCTGTTGCCTAGAAGTGTGTACACTTGTTTATTTTCAAAAGTTGGTTGAAGGCTTGCAGGGAACAGCAGGGCAATGGAATATTCATGAAGCAAATGCCCTTCACTTAGCAGAGGACAAAGGAAAGCAGATTGCTAAGCCCCTCCAAACTTCCTGTGCAAGAAGCCCACACTACAGAATAATGAAACCTGTGTTTGCTACCCTGCAGCACAGCAATGCTAACCTGGTACCACTCAGCTCTTTCACCTCTCTCTTCCCTTTTGACTCCTCCTCCTATTTTCAGGCATGGATCCCTGATGCTGCTGCACAGTGCCACTCTGACCACAGCTGCAGTGGCACAGACCTGCACAACTGATCACAGCCTCGCAGAAACCCTCCTATTTTAGGGGATAGGCTGAGAAGATGAAAAGCACCATGGTGCTGCTGCAAGCATGGTCCTCACCTGTCAATACCCGAGCAGGGGGCGGTGAGAGTCCATTACTTGCTGGCCCAGAGATGGAAGCCGGTTTTCATGTTGTTTCATGTTGTTTACTTTAGAAGCATTGCAACAACCAGAGGAAAACTTGATCTCCATTACCACTGGACACAGACAGACAAGACTTCAGGACTCAACCAGCTGGTCTCCCACTGTACACAGGTGCGAGCCATTTCCAGCCCCACAACCGCGGAGCATTTTGAACGGCAGAAAAAGCCCCCCAGCATTACAGCACCCCAACAACTCCAGCACCCCAGCATCCCAACTAACTCCAACACCCCAGCATCCCAACTAACTCCAGCACCCCAGCATCCCAACTAACTCCAGCATCCCAGCATCCCAACAACTCCAGCACCCCAGCATCCCAACAACTCCAGCACCCCAGCACAGGCAGGCGCGGTGAGACCCCCACGGCCAGCGGCGCTGCTTGTCGCGGCTCACAGAGCGGCGGTGGGGGCAGTGCCCTGCCTCTGCCCGCCCGGCGTGGCCAAGCGCAGCGTGTCGCTGGCGGGCACTTGGGGCGCGATTGTCGCTGCCCGGCTCGACAGATTGGTGTCAGCTGCCCGCGGCCCCGGGCCGCGCTCCCCGGGGGCCCCGCGGGCAGGGGCGGCCAGCGCACAAAACCGGCAGGCACGAAGCAGCAGGTGGCCCCCGCGGAGGTAATCAGGATCGCATTCAACGGGAGAGCCGGCTCAATTTTCAGTCCCGTGTATGCCGAGGGGCCTGGAGCTGCCTTGTTAATGCTGCAGGGAACACGTGGGACACATTGACTGCATTAATTGTCCCCACTCATTCAGCAGTGGATGAATTATAATGTTACCACTCCAGGGTAAAGCAAACACCTATCATAACAATCATGTCATTAGTGTGCAGATGCCGGCTGCTCTGCTTAACCTTTTGTATCTTTTTTTTTCTTTTAATGGCATGCAATAAGAATATTTTTTATTGTTTTTCATATAATTGATTTTTAGGTTGCAAGTGTAAACCCTTGGAACAAGCTCGGCACATTACTCAACAGCCAGGAATAAGCGCACAGACTGGCAAAGCACAGATTAAAGTTGCTTTAGAGAGAAACAGCAAGGCTTTAAAAGTTTATGTTTGTGGTTTGGTTTATCCATGGCAGTATGACTGATACATTTGTTATTTACATAGCATGAGCTCCAGAAGGACTAATGGTCCTTAAAAAAATGTAACTGCCTTAGAAATGCTTCTAATTTAACTGCAGCTACCAAAGATTATATATGCACACCCAAGCAAAAGCCACATTCTGGTTTGAAAATTCATGTCTCTGCAGAAAATCTTATTGTTCACTTTGATGTACGTGTACATACATACAGAGACAAACACACACACATACACATGTATATGAACATATAGATATACATATGTATGTACATGGAAATTTCTTTTTATATATGAAATGTTATATTAATACTAGCATATATATAATAATCTACATGCTAAATACTATCTTGGCTTCGAGTTGCATTTACTCACACATGCAGCACAAAGCTTCTTCGAGTGTTGCAACATCATCATCATCCAATATATGATCCTGAGCTGGTGCCATGTTCTCTTTTGTCTTTAATCAAGCTCTATTCTGTGTTTAGTGGTATCCTTAAATGGCATCGTCAAGCATGCTTGGAACTTCCAACATGTTCCTAAAGCACTCAGGTACTGTATCAGATGTTTGCTGTAATCCCTCACCTTGATGATTTGCAAGCAGAGAGCCCACTCCCAGCAACACTTGTACATGGCATTAGCAGTTGCTCATCTAAACCTCCAGAAAGCAATACTGGGGTGTGTGAAAGGGTTTGTGCATGGTTTGGCATTTGGTCCTGACTCTACACTGATGTCTGTTAAAACATGCAGATCCCTTATGCTTGTGCAGACCCTGCCGGAGCCAGCAGCTTTGTGTTACTGCATATTGCAGCACCATAGAGAAGTTAGCTAGCTGTTCATTCGTCTTCCATACCTGAGCTTCAGCATGCATTCTTTGTGAAGGTGGAAAGGAGATGGTTCCCTATTTTCTCTCTGCCCTCTCCCACCACGTCTTCATGTCCTCTTCATTAGTTAATCAGCTGAGATCCCAGACTTGTAGACATTTGACAGACAAATGCTTGATGTTACCTGCTGCAAATAATTTCCAGAGGTTCAATGGAAATAACCACATGGTGTAAAGCCAAGCTTGCAAATTGATCTTTAAGTGATTTGCACCTAAACTATGGTGCAGGAGATGGGAGATGTGCATGGAGAAAAACAGGGCGCTGTTTTTACAAGTGTAGAGTTGCAATATTCATTGTTTGATGCTATTATAGTGAATTTGGTTTAGAATGATATCCAAGATCAGGGCACAGAGGAGGAATGATAGAGTAGTATCAATACAATTACTGATACTTATACATGTAAAACTATAGCAAGAGTAAGTGTATGGCAGGATGAGGTTAAGGATGAGGTTAAAGTTTTATGGTTATTGTTTCAGTGTTTTTTAAAGTCATTTGATGCTGACTAATTTTGTGTAGGTGTTTGCGGTTTGTGAAATGGAGAAGCCATTTAAAATGGTTTAGCCACATTTTAGCCTTAAATGAGTATTTAATTTTTACATATGCATGTAAAACCGTGTTGTTTATTGATATTTCCACTGAAAATTGCTGTGATTCAGCTCTTTTGGATGCATTTCAAAAGTGTAAAGTGGATTTATGTTCCATAATCAGTAGAAGGTGTATTTCCCTGAAATCAAAGAAGCCATTTTTTATTATGATGGTGGATTCATGTGAGAATATAATAGCATTTTCTGGTATGCTATATTTCTATAAAACCAGAATAAAGTCTTACATAGCCCTTATAATGCTATATACAAATACATTAAACAGTATAATCTTTTTTCCATACTTTCCCTTTAGATTGTTTGTGAATGGGAGAATTCATCTTTCAGACTTTCATTTGCTTTATATGTACAAGTACACACTGTCAGACTAAAAATTCTGCAGTTTCAGAAAAGTGATTTTATGAACAGAATAAAAAACCTGCAATTGCACCCTGTGTGATCATTTTTTTCCCCACCAGATAATATTTATGGCATGTTTTTTCAAACACACATATTGGGTCGATCAAAACCAAACAGTGTTATTCAGTAGTACTTGGATGTCTGTGCATGTATCTTCCCCCACTGTAACCTAGGCTAAAATCAAATTTAGGCAGATATTTCTTTCCCCCTAGTCTCCAAAAAAATTACCATAAAAATGAACCCATATGAAAATGAGTTCTTGTATGTAAAATAGTTTCCCACACATTGCTGCTGGATGTTTTTACTTAGCTTGCTGAAAATTCTGTGTCTGCACAAATAATGGATGTGTGCTGCCATCACACCCATCTTACATTTTCCTGTTTGAAAAATATGTGTAAAGTATGGGAAAGCTATAGATTGGGAAATAAGTCCTTTCTTTTTGATAGCATAATATTCCACTATTAATTAGTAAAACATTTGTGGTAATTTGACCCGCTGCAATATACTGACATTTGATTACCAATTTTTAAACCTAGAAGTATGTGTGTTATTTCCTAGCATATGTGCACATATTTGTAGGCATTCCAGTGGCATATACCTATGGACAGGATTGTATCTATGGACATAAGAATAATAGATTGTTAGTCACACTTATGATTTATTAGATATCTTTGCTAATCCGTGGTTGATAAGAAAAAATATAACCCAAAGATGAGATGTGTTCTGCTTTGCTATAACAATTACTGTAAGAATATTATTCAGACATGAAAACCACTTATGGTAAAGTTTGCAAGTAAATAAGCTTATAAACTTAAATACTGAGTTATACTAGCCGAGATTCTGCTCTCTAAGACATTTTTCTTTTCCATAATAGTCATGGATTGTTTTATACCCAAATAACTGGATAATTAAAATAGCTTATAGTTCCCCATATAATATCCATTATTCCATTAACAGCACTGCTAAGAAACATAAAATTAAATTCAGGGCTGTTTTCTTAAACCCTTCATAAATATTTTAGAAGTTAATTAGGAGACTACAGGTATGAATAGACCAAGATTTATTCATAATTAAAAATCAGATATCATATGTCACCTCTTCTGATAGAGAAAAACCTTTAATTACCTGTAATTAGGCAATTGTCCCTATAGTTTGCTAAAGAGGATTGAATTGGAATGAACATGGTAAAAAGGGATACTCATGGTAATAAGCTAAATTTCTTGCATTTTCTGTGTTCAGTTTCTTTTTTTTTTACTTTTTGGTACAGAATATGGTAGAAATAGTAAAATATGCATATCTTACTGATACATTAAATCACAGGAAATGCCTTTATGTATAATTTGATATAATTTGGCATCTGACCTTTATCTAATGCCTCATAACTTTTCATGCCAATTATTTTGTCTTCCTTTACCAAAATCTGAACCAAAAATGAGCTCATGAATGACAATATATTCCTTCAAGACACCTAAGTGATATTTTTCCAAAGTTGTAATTAGCATTCCAATTTCCTCAATAGATTTTCTAGAGCCCAAATTCTTGGGGTAAATTACTGATCCAAACAAATACCAGACACATTATTGCTCAGGTATCTGACCCTGAAATATCATTATATGATATCTGTGCATAGCTAGAGCAATTCAAAGAAGGTATGGAGCTGGCAAAAAATTTTAAGTCTACCTTCTTTAGAGCAGGTATTTACATAAAAGTGTCTTACTATAAATGGTGTAATTTCCTACGATATTAACATCAACATATTTTGCCAAACTCAGTCAAGACTACATATGCTATTTGATAGTTAAAGCCATTTTAGTGGAGTTTTTACATCCTGGAAAGACTTGCACACGTGCTTTACCTGGCGTACTGACTCCCTTTGGAGTCACTGGAACTTCTCATAGTGCACAAAGCTAAATCTGCAGAAGCTGTTGCTGTGCTCAAGCCAAGGGTTTGACTCTGGAATATTCTTGCCTCTATACAAAATGTCTTTCTAATCACGACAATATTTTATTTTGCTTAGTGATTCCAAGCTACAAACCTTCTTGGACTTGACTCATCCTCTATGATCAGGCATGAAACTCTTATCTCACAGATCTGCTGGCCCTTGTTCTTTTGGACTAGCCCATGGTTTGCCAAAAACTCATTCTTACGATATGACTGTGCCAGTCTTGTGCCTGCGCTCTTAAACTAAGTAATAAAATAAAGTATTAGTTATTTAGGACAAAAGCATTTCACGGTATTTCATATCCTTCAGTTCATCATACTTTTCTGCTCAGGTTCAGGTCAGTAATTAGACATCTTTTGGAAGTTCTTCTTCTGTCTATCTATCTATCTATCTATCTATCTCTATATCTATGAATCTACCAGTCTACCTACCTACCTACCTTCCTACATACCTACCATTACACACATATATATATAGTTTTATATGTACACTGTTGCTTATACAATTTCTGGATAATGACCCTTTATTTTGCCCTTTATAAATAACCTTTAACTCTTTAGTTTCTTTAGATCTCCAGGATTTATCATCTACAATATTGACAATGCTCTTGATTTTCTTTATGGGTTTTTGGTTGTTGCATTTTTCTTTTGCCCTTTGTAGCACCTGTTACTTTGATGCCTTTGTATGTATCTTTAACGTTTGTTATTTAACATTGGCAGAGACTTTGAAATTAGGCCAGCCTGGTCATCCAGTGCGTAGGATTGTGAGCAGCATCAAAGGACCATACTGAATGTCATCAGTCATTTATAGCCTTGTGTTTCGAAGTCTCTGTTACTTTAACTCTGGAGACAGGATTCTTGAAGCTTGCAGGTCACCTCTCTGTAATTGCAGTGTGTACTGCAATGTCCTTGCCTTCATTTGTCATGTTGCTTCCCAGCTGGCGTTTCTTTTCACCCTTTGGCAATACAGGAATACTAAAACTGTTAAGGAGCAGTTGCTAAATGGCAATGCTGCCTTCCAACTGCGGGTTTCTGAATTTGTTGAGAAAACATCTTAGTTCTTTCGATTATTTTTATCTGTTAGAGACACATCTCAAAGATATTGGGAAACACAGTAGCAGGTTAACTTTTGAGGAGTTTCCAGCCACCTTTCCTACTTACTGCAATCCAGAGCTGGAGTTCCTTAAGATGCATCTCAGCAAAACCAGAGGGGCTTAGGCATCTTTACAGATACTTGTGATATTAATGAATTTGTCTTGGCAAGACATTCATTTTTACAGGTGGAATATGTCTCAGCCTACTTTCAGCCATCCAACAATGAGATGTCTTCAAATGGTCATGTAGAATTCATTTAGAGTCACTGCAGTTAGAGGCACTCAGGTATTTTGGAGGCAGCTCATTCCATCTATTTTAGATGGTCATTTTGAAAATCAGTTGCCCTCTACAGGTTTATTGCTCCTTGCAGTGACATTATATCTAGCCTCAGTGACCAGTGGATGCTCAATTTTCATGTCGCTAAAAGTGAGTTAAATTAATTCAACTTTAGTTTTGTTGCATTTGTAGAATTACAAGGCTTTATTGATAATCTATTACATAAAGTGCAGGGTCATATTCTGTATTTCTCATTTTGTTGGCAAAATCTGATCTGTATGTCCAAAGCTAAAATTCAGAGTCTTAATTAGTCCTTCCTTGAAGTAACTGAAATCCAGATATACCAAGTTACCATCTCCAGATAAGAGAAACACTCACTGAGCAAAAGTGAGACAAGGTCCAGTGTTTGTAGTGTATGTAAACGTGTGCACAGTTATTTCCTTGTAGAAATACATGGAGATACAAACTCATACACACAGAGAGCCATAGCCCAGTTCTGCTGATAGTGCTGTCAGTTAAATACATGTGTGCGTGGTATGAGTGAATTCAAATGTCTGAACAGTGAAAAGAAATAAGAGCTGTGAAGCCATTAAATTTTACAGACCAAATATTAGTTCTCCTTTAATCAAAAAATACCACTGATGGTCTTCCAACAGAGTCTAATATTCTGTATTTCACAACATATTACGATCACTCACAGAACACCTGTAAAGAGTTAGCCTAGGCATGAATAATTTCCTAGTGGTTTATGAACATCAAGATTGGTGAATTGTAAGGCATTAAACCTTTAGCAATGCTTAAAGGAGGCTGACAAGAACCCATGTACTAATGTATGATTTACAAGCCAAACCACTCTCCATGATATTTGAAAAGTTATGGAAGTCAGGTGAAATACCAGGTGACTGAAAAAAGGGAAATATTGTATCCATCTTTATAAAGGGTGGAAAGGAGCACCTTGGAAGCTACTGACCTGTCCTCCTCACCTCTGTGCCTGGGAAGATCATGGAACAGATCCTTCCAGAAGCTGTGCTAAGGTACATGGAGAACAGGGAGGTGATTCGAGATAGCCAGAATGGCTTCATCAAGGGCATGTTCTGTCTGACCAACCTCATGGCCTTCCATGATAAAGTGAATACATCAGTGGAAAAGGAAGGGCTAATGGCATCATTTATCTGGTCTTCTGTAAGGCCTTTGACACAATCCTCCACAACATCCTATTTTCCAGGTTCAAGAGAGACTGATTTGATAAGCGGACTGTTTGATGGGTAAGAAAGTGGTTGGATGGTCACATCCAGAGGGCAGTGGTCAACATCTCTGAGTCCCAATGGACATCAATGACAAGTGGTGCCCCTCAGGAGCCCATACTGGGACCAGTGTTATTTAATATCTTCATCAATTACATAAAAGAGGGTATCAAGGACACCCTCACACCAAGCTGAGTGGTGCTGTTACCACACCTAAAGGATGGGATGGCATCCAGAGGGACCTGAACAAGCTCAGGAAGTGGACACATGGGAATCTTATGAGGATTAATAAGGCCAAGTGCAAAGCATGGCACCTGGGTCAGGCAACCTCTGGTATCAACACAGGCTGGGGAATGGACAGATTGAGAGCAGCCCTGCTGAGGACTTGAAAGTGTTAGTAGATGAGAGACTGGATATGATCCAGCAATGTGCATTCGCATTCCAAATTCCAGAAAGCCAGTTGTTTCTTGGGCTGCATCAAAATCAGAGTGGCCAACAGGGCAAGGGAGGGGATTCTGCCCCTCTGCTCTGCTCTGGTAAGACCCCGCCCGGCCACATTTGATGGTGCTCAGAGGAACTTGGTCTAGTGGAAGGTGTCCCTGCTCATGGCACGGGAGTTGGAACTAGATGATCTTTAAGGTCCCTTCCAACCCATGCTATTCTATGGTTCTATGACTGTATAATTCTATGATTCTATTATTCTGTGATTCTATGATTCTATGATTCTATGACCTAAGCAATCCGGAGGCAAATATGACAACTGTAATAAAAGTTTATTTAAGGGAGAGGAAAGAAAACATGCCAATTTTGAATGGAAAGCTTTTCTTTTGAAACCCTGAACCTACTGTCTCAGTCAGATAGGAGTCATGACTGGTTATGTTACAATTAAGTCTATATAGTATTTGGGGGGACTTCACAAAAAGTTGGGATGACCTTGACAAAGAAGCCTACAAGTGCTACCTGCAGTGCTTCCATTTCCTACCACCAGGAGCACGTTGGACCCTGTATGGTCAGGCACATCCTAAGGGACCATTAAAACATGCTGTGTCACTTAACATGCCCAGAGACAAAAGTGACTGGCTGCTCACGGGCTGTGGCCTGCAAATGAATCTGCTCTCTGGGTAAATGGGGTGAACAGGGACAAGCCTTGGAGACCAGCAGAGATACAGCATCAGATTTGTCAGCCTCTGCACAAAGCCAGTTACAGTTGATGGCACAGTCAGTATGGAGGCTTCAGCAGGCAAACCCCTGGCTCAGAGGTGAGGCCCAAATCACAGCCAAAAGGCAAGGTCCCATGACCTCATCAGGTCCTCTATGTGAAACCCAGCCCCAGCAGAGTATCCCCTTGACTCAATGTAAATGATCTGCTGTTCACAGGCTTAAAGGGGAAGTCTGTGTCCACACCAACCAGTTTGTGAAACANATCCAACCAAAGCAAAAATTCTCACATTTGAGGAAATTGAAGGTGTTATCTTTCATAATTCCATTGTTCTAATGCTTTGCCTTTTATTCTGAATGTAAAAGGACTTAAAAAAATTTCAGTTTGAAAAATATTTTTTTCAGTGCCTTTATGATGTGGTGTGTTTCTTTATATGATCTATATTCTGCTTAAAGGGAAGATTTCTAGGCTATGATCACCCAAAATACCTGTTACATTCATACGATCTTTATAGAAACACATCATATAACAGAGGGATACTGCTCCAGTATTTGTTTTTCCTTCTCCCCAACCAAAGTATGCAATGAATTTGCACAGTGTCTTTAAATGAGGACAAACCCATAGTGCAAGCCTGTAAGCCACAATTCTGTGTTTTATCAGAAGACAAAGTGTGAAAGGGTAAGTGATCTTTCAAGGAGTCTCTGCAATCTCTAGGACAGTATAAGAGAGGCAGTGATAGTAATTAGCCTTTTTAAATAATTCCTCATATCCTTAAGCACATTATGGAAATTTACAGTACACATCAGATGTCAGTGTGTGTCTGTGGGGGAATGTGCATGTGCGTACATGTATGGGTAAGTGAGAGAGTGAAAGAGAGGTTTCCAGCCATCTTTGCATGGCTGCATTTGTAACTGAGCTGAAACTGTGAAGCAATTTGTAGCGGTGTCAGCCTCTCCTTGGGGGAAGCTCACTGAACACATGCCATTAGGTGCCACACAATTTCCTTGGCTTGTTTCTCACTGTGTAACACCAGTTCATGATAAGTTCTTAGAGATTATAGCATTCTTCTCTTTCATTTGAGAGGTACTAGTTTGGTTAATCTTAACTAATCCCAAATATTCCACCACTCCCATCCTACTGCTGCCTAACCAGCAATCAAAAAGCCTTTTCTGCTCTTTGCAAGACAGTTCTTACTGATGTAATTCCATTATCATGTTAAATCAGTAACACATACCAGAGGAAAATAAGGTGACTTGAGAATTAAGGCCAGTTTAGAATTCCAAGCTTTTCACCATAAAAAAATAAAAATCATAGAATCATAAAATGGTTTAGGTTGGGAGGCTCCTTAAAGATCATCTAGTTCAAACCCCCTGCCATAGGCAGGGACACCTTTCACTATACCCAGTTGCTCAGAGCTCCATCCAGCCTGGAGAATAAATCAAGCACGTGCCAGAAACGTGCCCTTGTAACAATGGAGGCCAGGGGCATCCTGGGCTGTGTTAGCTCTTTCCTTACCTAGTCGAAGGGGGATGAAATGACTCTTCCCATCTATCAGGAACTTGTGAAATTTTGTGTTTGGGATTTCCCAGTCCACATTGTCCCTACCATTTGAGGAGAGGCTGGGGCAGTTGGGTCTGCTAATCCTGGAGAAGTTGTCGGAGGGATCTGTTTTCTGTCTACAGCTACTCAGCAGAGAGAAGAAAAATCAAACTCTTCCCAGATGTGTGCAGGGATAGGACAAGAGGCAACTGACACTCTTTGAAACACATGAAAATCCAAAAATTCTTGATGACATTGTTTTTTGATCAAACACGAAGTTGGTCAAACACGGGACGAGGTTATCCAGTGAGTCTGTGGGATCTCTGTCCTTGGAGTGGTTCAAGATTAAGCCGGACCTGCACAATCTGATTTGAATAGANTCACAGGCTTAAAGGGGAAGTCTGTGGCCACACCAACCAGTTTGTGAAACGGCATCTGCACACACACTATACCTCTGCAGTGATAATCTATCTGAGGTGTAGGTTTGTTGATGTCATGATGCTGCTGAGAGTCCACAAAATGCAGATATATTTTTAGTGCTCTATGAATTTTATGAATATCTGGACCACATGCTTTGGATCCTGTTTCTTGAGGTATTTCAATACTCGTCTAAAGTAGAATAATATAATTTCAGTGTTAAATTACTATATATATATATATGTGTATGCATAAATATATATTTACATA